>MU376241.1:0-184032 GCA_022495205.1 Hypoxylon sp. FL1150 | reverse complement strand
CTTTAATCTGCTTTAATCTGATTGGCTCAATTCCCTTGTCAACCAGTAGAAATATCTTATGTTAGCGTTGGGCTAGCGCCGGGCCTCAGGGGATAAGCTAAAGAGTCGCCGCTACGCACTGCGGAACTCGTCTCTCGTCCCCGAGGACGCGACTCCCGTGTCCACTTCGGAGAGCGACAAGTACGCAGACGCGCACCTACCCGATAATCCCCACCCGCTGATGTTGCGTGCCGAGGGATGTATACCCTTTATCATCGGAATTTTGCTGTTCCTGGGCTTCATACCGGTCTTTCTATTTACGCCGGCCAACGGGGTGATGAATAAGGTGCCCTGGGTTGTCACGGCACTTGCGGTGTGTATCAAGTTGACCTGGGGCAGTCTCGAGACGGCAATCCACATAATGGAGCCGTACTACATCCTGTCAAAGCGGCACGCGCCGGCCAAGACGCTCGCGCTCGACTACACGGCCCTGCCGTTCGCCGTGGTGGCCGCGCACGCGCTCTTCAACCGGCACTGGACGGTGTTCCTCGTCGGCTGGGGTACCGTCATGGTGGAGGCGCTCACCATCTTCGCGACGAGCCTGGCGACGGTCGAGGGCCGCGAGTTCATCGACATCCTCAGCGCCGCCCAGGCCGAAGACGGCAGCGACAGCTACGACGGCGACGACGGGTTGTTTTCGAAGGAGCTCGGAGGCGGCTCCGAGACGGTGCTCTCCTTCACCGTGACGCTGGTTCTGACGACGCTGATTCTGGTGTACCTGTGCGTGGTGGCCACCGTCGTGTTCTTGCGGCGTCGGCACCCGTTCCTGCCGCGGCAGCCGAACACGATCGCCAGCGTGCTCGCCTTCGTGCACCAGAGCAAGATGCTGTACGACTTTGTCGGCACGGCCAAGCTCACCAACGCGCAGATGCGCGGGCGCCTCGAGGAGTCCTATAAGACGTACGGCCTGGGCTGGTTCGACGGCCGGGACGGGCAGACGCACTGCGGCGTCGACGAGGAGGAGCTCACGGGGAATTACAAACACGGCATTGATTATTCGCAAGGCAACAAGCCCTGGCTTACAGAGTGGCAACTTTTTTGAGAGGTTTGGGTCACGGCGTCTTGTGAAATGACATGGATTATATGTATGTGGATACCAAGGGATATATTGGGCTGTGTTTTTCTTCCCTGCATAGCATTGGGATGATCTGATAGAGGCATTGGTCATTACGGGAAAGAGATGGATATGTGCCTGGATACTTCTAGGTATTCAAGACCTATCTAGATTTCAGGTATGAGTTTGATGATAGTATACTGCGGTACCAGATTTTGGTAGCACCAACACATTTATAAAACTTGTACGAAATGGGAAAATCTTACAATTCGAAATGTATGAATAAGATCGTATTAACCAACCAACTCAGAGTCACACCTAAGAACTCGAATCAACAGCCCACGTACGTACGTGCTACAAACGGATGAGTGATGAGTAGATCAGATGGCATCTCACTCAGCTTACATTGTAGTATACGGTCTATAACATGTAGAGGAAAATCGCGCGGGACGACCGGGAGCACCTCTCTCAAACAATTCAATGGCCGCAGATCGATAGAATCGAGGATTGAGATGATGGGATAACCAAAGATATGCGGCTGAGTCGCATATTTATTGCAGCCCCGGCGATAAGCCCGATGACGAACTCCCGTCCCCTGCCGCTTGGGTAGGATCACCACCCCGGCTGATCGGATCTGTCGGTTGGGGCTTGGGGGATTGGCTGGGCAAGACGGCACCCAGTGCTGGAGATCGCGGATGCTAAGGGGCTTACATGTTGGGAGAGAATTGAAAAGTCACTCCGTTCGGATAAATCAGCTACCAGTTTGCTATAGGAATCCCGAACAGGTATTCCGATACGCAAGACTGGTTGCTGCGAGACGGCGAGGGGAGGCAGGAAGGACAATTTAAATGACAATAATCTGCAGAGAACGCAGATCAGGAACAGAATCGGCGGTCCGTGACGTGATCGGCAGTTGCACATCGTTTTCCCCGTCGCTCATCAAATGCAGTGGACGCACATAGCAAAATGCCTGGGTACACGATGGTGGGTAATGGTGCCGACTTATTTTGATTTCTTCGTCTGCAGGTGATACGGGAGATACGGGAGATACGGGAGGCCGGTGCAAAGGTGCGAGGCATACACAAATACGAAAAGGGCAATACGAGATTTGTAAAATGAGATGAGATAGAAATGCACAGCGCTGACTAGTACTAATTCAAAGCCTTGTACTGTACTGTATTGTTGGGGATAGTCTGTAAGTTATCAGCGCAACGCGAAAACGAGTATCGAATGAAAAGCTTAGGTACCCAGTATAAGCGTTCATAATTCATAACTTTGGGTAGGTAGTTCAGAAAAAAGATGATTAATTGATTTTTCAAATGGTTGGAGGGTCTCGGTAATTCGCTGGCGACCGGCGCTCCAGTAGGCGGTGGCAGTGCAAGTTACAAGTGAGAAACCTTGAAGGGATGCGACTCTAGATGACGATCGGTTGGTAGGGTGCCGGACTGTACCAAAACAAGCAGTGTCTCAGAGCTAGAAATGCATTTATTGATGTCATTGACGTGTTTCGAGAGGGCAGAAAAAGACAATGGGCTTGGTCTGCAAGGCCCCATCAGGTTGGTTATCTGTAATTATTTTGCGACTGTTTATGTGCTCTATGATGCAATTGTCCTTCTCGTAGGCTGGTTTCCCTGCGTGGTGGTGGGTTGTCTCTTTTCTATTTCGAATCATATGAGAGCGACTAAAAAATCCATGGAGACGAGGAATTAGTGGAGAATGAATGTCTCGATGAGGATCTTTGGATGGTCTTGTAGCGAAGCAAGCGCCTTGGTTAAGGTAGAGTATTCTTTTTAGACTTGAGACTTAAATGTACCGCATGTACCTAGGATGGGACGCAATTAGAATAAAAGGTATCTCACTAACAAAAGTCAATGCAAAATAGATAATAGATCAGATAAAGGAGAAATAGGAATAATGCAAGGAATACAAAGAAGAGCGGGTCTGCCAAGAGCGCCCGGCCGCGTAATAGGTTTGTACGTTCCTTACTTGGAAGCGTGCCCAGTGGCCCAGCGCATCCATTCCCTTTGTACCTTTAAAGGTACAAAGGTACCAAAACTGAAGATGTGTCGCGCGCTGTTCGCTACCACACTACACCATTGCCTAAACTAGGGCCCTGGCCAACCACCCTGCCCACCTGGTTCACTCACTACTCTCCTTTCGTTGCAGCCAACTTTTGGAACTCCTGCAGAAGCCCCCTTCAACCACCCCTTCCGTGTTTCCCATTCCACATTCCAACGAAACAACAAGTCACTCACTTCACCTCTTTTCTTACTCTCCGCTAGTCTTTCCTATTTGATCTCACACATCAAAACCCTTTCCGTGAACGGGTTCCCGTTTTCCTTTTCCCGGCTTCGAATGTGAAATCCCTTTTAGTTCGGCTGCCCCTTTTCCAACACTACCGCGCTCGTTTTCCGGAAGAGAAGGGAGAGGGAGAAGTTGTTCGGACAGGCGACCGACCACTGCACTACTCTCGCTATCACCATCTCCCACCCTCCCGTATCGGTATTCCGAGCCTTTCGCTTGACCCATACGACAATCACGTTGGCTCTTTGTTTGACTTGGTCCAGATCCGCCGTCGAATGTAATTGACCCTTGACCGAACGAATCCATCGACAAAGGAGTTATCCAAGCGACACGGCGACGTTGCTCCTTTCGAACGCTGGGGTAGATATTCCCTCTAATATACGAAGGAGACGACGAGATCATACACAATCAATATAGCAATCATGTGGTTCTCAACATTGAGATCCATTCTATTTGTATCATGGCTCTCGGCCGTCCTCCCGGGCGCTGCCGCAGAGCCTATGCTTGTGTCCAACTCGCTAAACACCTGTCAAGAGGATTCCATGTTTACTGCTAGTTTGTTCGAGGTCGTCTATACGCCGAACAACAACACCGCCTACATTAACATCGTTGCCACATCATCTGTAGAAGGCAGCGTAAAATTCGATATCGCAATCTCAGCGTACGGCTACACGATTATCCAGACGACCATCGACCCCTGTGAGGTTGGGCTAGCTGGTCTTTGCCCCATGACCGCAGGCAAGATTCCATTGGAATTCAATCTGCCCGTCGACGACTCAGCTGCCTCCCAGATTCCCGGTATCGCTTATACGTTTCCCGATCTCGATGCTACCGTCCGTGTCTTCTTGAACATGACCGACACCGGAAAGAGCGTTGCTTGTGTTGAGGCCGATATTTCGAACGGAAAGACGGTCGACTTGATTGCTGTGAAATGGGTACTTGCTATCATTGCTGGTCTCGTTCTTTGCTCTTCGGCCGTCATCAACGGCCTGGGTCATTCCAACGCCGCCGCCCACATCGCTTCTGGTGCTCTTTCGCTGTTCGGCTTCTTCCAGTCCCAGGCCATGCTCGGCTTGACTGCTATCCATATGCCCCCGGTTGTCCAATCGTGGACCCAGGATTTCCAGTGGTCAATGGGTATCATCAACGTCGATTTTATGCAAGACATTTTCACCTGGTATCAACGAGCTACTGGTGGCACGCCTTCTACCATTTTCGACTCTCTGACAACGGTCTCGGTGCAAGTAGAAAAGCGTGCTCTTGCTGCTGCCCCGGAAGCTGCTGCGAACCTGTATCGACGAACGGCTCAGATGCTTCCGCGAGGCGCTGCGGAGTTATTGAAGCGCGGCAATGTGATGACAGGTTCGGGTAGCTACATTGTTTACGGCATCCAGCGCGCGGCCTTCAAGGCCGACATTGAAAGCACAAACCTGTTCATGACCGGTCTGACTTTCTTCTGCTTGCTCGTTATTTTCACCATCGGTGCCGTTGCTGCATTCAAGGGTCTATGTGAACTGGCAGTCAAGCAAAAGTGGATGAAGGGCAACACCTTCCTCGAGTTCCGCAATGGGTGGCTTACAGTCCTCAAGGGTATCCTCTTCCGACTTACCCTCATTGGATACCCCCAAATGGCTATCCTCTGCCTTTGGGAGTTTACCCAAGTTGATTCGCCAGCTGAGGTGGTACTCGCCGTATTCTTCATTGTTGGAATGACTGGCACCTTGGCCTGGGCTGCTTCCAAGGTTATTCGAATTGCCCGCCGCTCTGTTGCCATGCACCGAAACCCTGCCTATATCCTCTTCTCGGATCCTCAGGCACTGAACAAATGGGGTTTCCTATACATCCAGTTTCGAGCCTCCGCGTACTACTTCATCATTCCTGTCCTCGCATATACTCTGGTCAAGGCTATGTTCATCGCATTTGCTCAGGGCAACAGCACTGCTCAGGCCATTGGATTTCTCCTAATCGAGGCCGGTGCTTTGATCGCTGCCAGTGTCCTTCGTCCGTGGATGGACAAGAGCACGAACTCATTCAACATTGCTATCTGCGCCGTCAACTTTGTTAATGCTATTTTCCTTTTGATCTTTTCGGATGTGTTCAACCAACCTGCATTAGTCAATGGTGTTATCGGCCTCATTCTATTTTTCCTTAATGCCATATTCGCCACCATTCTACTAATAATGGTCATTGTTTCGACTACCTTAGTCTTCTACCGCAAAAACCCCGACGGTCGTTACCAGTTTATGGCCGATGACCGAGCGTCGTTCATGAAGTCGCAGTCTCAACTCACCGGCACCACGGAATTGGATGCGCTCGCCGCAACTGCTCGTGGCGACAAGGCAGGATATAAACATGGTTTGGACCTTGACGATGACAACGAGTCGATATCATCTGCTTCGCTGCGACGTCGCACAGACACATCAAACTTGTCGATACATGCGGCTGCTCCGGTCAGCGCATACAGTCGCAACAACAACCTCAGCAAACCCCCTCGTTCCCCCGTAGACCCGTCCACACCACTATTCCCTGCCACGAGCAACCCGCAAAGAGCGCCGAGCCCATACAATGACTCTGTCGCATCTCACCCCAGCGGGAGCCCACCTAGCTACAGGGCACAAAACAATGCGAGGTGAGCATAATTCTCCCATTCAAATTAACGAATGTCAGCTAATCAAAGTAATAGCCCGTGGCAGCGAGGTGCCGGTTACGATTAAGCAAAATCATGATATTGGGAGAAAGGTTTCTTTAAACTGGATTTGGTCCAAGCGTTGTTCATACTAGGATACCATTGCGACAAGGGAGGCTGGAGTTAGTTTCTTAAACGCTCATCCGCAAGACTCGTTTCGGGTATCTTTAAGGCTTGGAAAGAAAGCAGCTACTGGGTACTGACGGTTATTGGTGCTCGACCGACCACCCCTATCTATACTCGCAACCTTTGTAACTGAAACCAACCTCGCCACATGAGTGTACAATGCGTTTAGTAGTAGCATCGGAAAGCGTCGCTAGGGAATTTCGGTGGCCCACGCGGCATTCTACGGACCACCTATACCAAACGTGGACCAGTGTAAATACAATCCGAAGACTTGTGAGGGGAGGGGGGAAACAAGAAGATTTGTTTTGTTTTTTCAAAAAGACCTGGGATCAGCTGGGCTGGGGAGTTTTATGGCAATGACTTGAGGTTACCACATCATTATAGACCGCTACAAATTTCGGCGGTACGCATCAATAGCTAATTGATTCCGTAAAATTGAAGACATACGGCCCGCGTGAGCATCGTAGAGACTTCAAATTGCTATCTTAACGCATCCGATTCGATGGAGGTCAGGACATAATTTTGTGTGGCATCAGTCGTGTATCTCGAAAAGCTCAAGTGCAAAACCTCTTCGTGGTGTACATAGGAGGTTATCGCGTCAGTCTTACACGCTGAAGGCCTCCCGTTCGAACCTGGACGAAGTCACTACTCCCTCGGCTCTGAGGGTTCTTTTGTGTTGCTCTTAGTCTCAAGTCTACCTAATACAGTAGGTATATAAAGCCAGATACTACGACAAATAGATCGAATCGAATTAGGTACAGTATTACAAAGTGTTGGACTCATGTTACTCCCATAGGTGGTTTTTTTACGTGAGCGAAAATTCGGGAGGCCGAGAGGCCAAGCAGCCGAGAACATCCGTTCTTCGTTCGTACTCGACTGCTGCTGCTGCTGCTGTTGCAGGTCAAGGGCGGCGCTGCTGGGAACTTTGAGTACTGATGGAGTCGAACGTACCTAATGAGTCGGAGGAACTAGTCTTGCATGTTGCCGCGGACTCACTGTTGTTTGAAGGGTTCGACTCGGGAACAGAATCGGATGGTGATATGCGAGAATGCCGTGGCGGGCGATAATAGTCGCGACTCGAGACCAAGAGAGAAGTGAGAGCCGAAGTGAGAGGTACTAGGACAACAATATCTAGCTGCCTATGCGCAGACCACGGATATCTGGAACGACCTTGACCGGTAATACAATCGGGCGACGGACTAATCGGGGAGGGAGGGAGGTTCTTGGGGCCGAACGCCGGCGGAGTTGGCGAAGGCCATAGATCTAATTTATTTCGTGAGCTACCTACCTACTACATAACCAGTAATCGGACAAACTTACATCGGGGCCGGACTTGTTCCACCGGAGAACGCATAGTCAACCGAGTTGCAGGGCAGGTGGTACGAAGAATCACACAGTGAGCATACACGAGTGTACTAGCAGGATTATATACCCAACAGCGCTTCTGGCGTTGTTCGAAGCGACACCGAGCACGAACGCTACATGTATATCAGACTTCGGGCCATCACCGACACCATCCCGACTGAGAGTAAGCCGTATACTTGAAATTGCACGATACATACTACTAAGACTACTAGTTATGACCGTCCAGATATCTGTAGCCCGCCAATTGCAACGTGTCCATGGCCATCGGCGCCCCGACAACCTGCGTCTGCGTCTAGCGATGCGGGATCGTAGCGGACGGTCCGCGCGATGCCGACGGCAAGGACGAAGAGGAGAATGCCCAGCGGCGCGTACCGCAGGGTCGTGGAGACGGCAGGGCCGAGTTCAGGGGGTGATGTTAGCCTACAGACGTCTTCTCCCCGGCGTCGGTGCCGAGCAGACGGACCATGGTGTGGAGAATAGAGAGGCACCCGTCTCGGATTCTGTGTTATGGTCCAAGATGAACTGATGGCTCCCTAACGCACGAGTCCGACATATTGCTGCGGCGTCGGTATATTAGTAAGATATTGATCGGCCGAACAAGTTCGATATCAAACCTCATCTCTGCTATCCATTGAGCGCATTAGCCGTCTTGCGTCCCCGCACGGAGAGCCGCTCATGAGTGCTGTTGACATGTGCCAGGCTAGCCGACCAAGTCTCTGGAACGAAGCGGGCCGCGTCGGATACATACCCGTCGCAGTGCTGCCACTGTACATAGGCGGCTGATGCACATGTGGCCAGAAGCAGTTGGGTCAAGCTGTAGTGGTAGTGTAGCATCGTGCTGAGTGAGCACCACCTTGAGCAAACATGCTCTTGACATAAGGTGAGTACCTACCTCCTTAGGGACCTTTCAGGTACTAATCCTCTGCTTCGCATCGGATAGGTCATTTATTTCTCTCTCTCGTATTTGAGATTGGACTTGAGTAGTTCTAACTGCCGGTGCTTAAATCATCGTGAGGCCGGCTTGGGAGACGGGTCCGGTCTAGTTTGGTTTGAGATTTTTTTTTTTCGGCCGGTCGACCCCTTAACGAAAAACTTCAGGGTCTGCGTGCAATCTTCTCCACCAGAGCCCCATCCATCCTTTCTTCGCACCACTTGGAAATATAATAGCCGCCAAGGCACGAATACTCTCATCGGCCCTATGGCGCAACGGTAGCGCGTTCGACTCCAGATCGAAAGGTTATCCGTTCAAATCGGGTTGGGGTCACGATCATTGCTTTTTCCTCGTTGTCATCTCTTCGCAACTCTAGAATTGGAAATCCACTACTCAAGCCACCCAAGAGTTGAAGAATTATATTCTAATTTATGGTTAAATGCGAGTGATATTGGCCGGCGTGAGCTCCTGGAGGCGGGCACTTTCTTTTCGGCGTAGGCTAATGGGATCTCTTATTGACAATCAGGTGGTTACACTTTTAATGTGAGAAGTTTCCAGCCTCTTGCTATAAGACATGATACGATGTATTGATTTTCCCTCAAAGAGTGTTATGTTTCGGTTTTGGGGGTCATCGTAATCTTTTGGCGGGCCCCTTAATCCGACCATTGGGTTGTGTCCAATCACACCACCAAAGAAGAATGATGACGGGGGTTGGAAAGGTACCTAATGTAATCGAAGCGCTCGATTCGGAAATGTTGCTGTTTGTTCTGTTCCGAGGTATGTATATGGGTACATATATCCATGGCTCAGGGGGTGAAGATTGGGATAAGGTGTGGGAGGGGAGTCGCCTCATGCGCCGAGTCTAGAACGAAGACGGCGAAATGGCAAATGATCTCGATTCATTCTTCAAGAATGAGAACCGTGGTATACATGAAGACTTTGGTACGAGAACCGATGCGGTACCAATCCCACTCCTCGAGCTTAGCTAAGGTATCACACAATGTTACACAGGAAAGGGGCACGCCAGACTTAACTGCGCGGCTGGTGGCTCCAGATGTAACATTCTTTTGCTTTTTCTCTTTTCACCAACGCCTATATTCTTATATCCGTGGCTCGGTTACAGAAACCCCTACCTATAAAGAGTGTGATTGGCTCGGGGGGCGTTTACGACAAGTCACTATTGCTGGGGGTAATATTGGCCTCCACTAAGTAAACGCCAAGCCTTATACGATAACTTTTTTTTTTCCATAGGAATGAGTATAGAAGAAATGTCAAAAAGTTGTATTTTTGAGTCCCTATAACCGTTGCTAAATGCAATGCTCGCTCCATGCACCCCAGATAAACAATTTGGGCCGTTGAAAGCCTCCCCGGTACCATTACAAATGCTAGTTGTACAAAACATGAAAATTTATCGTTCGTCATCATTCCTCATTATAAATTTCTATCCTCGTCTTTCCGTTTAGACGCCCTCGGAGTTTGAGTAGGTGGTGCAGCGTATCTCTGTTGCACTTGTCAATTACCAACGAAACCCGCCCTACGTGATCGTGTTCGCGATGGGCGTGGACTTCCAACGTCTCCAGGCCGTTTCCACTACTGTTGATTTCGAAGAAGTCGTCCGGGAGTAGGTGGTTGCTCTGTAATATGGCCTGTGGGTCAATAGACAATTGGTCGGGTAGGCCGAGGCCGGCATCATATAGAAGCCCCGACCACGCGGACGCATCGACCGACATGGCGTTTTCGGGCGCGATTAAAGTAGAGCTCTTGTCCTGACCATGTTGCGTGTCCAAATTGTCAAGATCCATCAGTCCCGGTAAGCTGCTTCCCAGATCTGTCGTCTGGCCCGGGAAGTCATCTACCCACATGTTGGGATTTTCCAGCATGTTCACCCAATCCTCCGTCATGCTCTGCGGACTTATGAAGCCAGTAGGCGCATTCTCCTTAGCTTCACTGGTTGTCTTATTCGCCTCCTTGCCTCCGGTGGCGCGACAGTTGTTTCCCCCCATATTGGCCTGGAGTTCTGAGTTGAATGATGATGAACCCGAGAACGTACTGGGGCTCTTGGCTCTGCTGTACGACGGTTTCGATCTTTTGGAAAGGCCTGTGTATCTGTAGTGAAAGGTGAGCTTATGTCATCTGAATTATGAGTTAATATTCAGGTACCTGTTCTTTAACTCGTTTAACGATCGCCGGGAAAAACTTTGTTCGTGAATCATCTTCCAATCCCGTCCGTTTTTCCGGACCATTGACAAGAGAAGCTCGTCCTATCTGACAGTTAGGGAATGGTCTCTAACATCGAGAATGGGCACATCTTATGAAGCTTACCTCTTCTGTAGTCCATCCACCATGTTCTAATGTAGGATCAAGGTTGGATTGCCAGCGCTTGGCACATTCTTCATGATTGGAGTTAGAGTCGACTATATATCTTTGATCATAGGGCTGCATTCAACTTTATGAGAAATGATAACTTACGATCAGGACTGCGAAAGCCGACATCATTGGCTACTAGTGTCCATCTTCAAGCAACGTTAGGCGAGTTGAATTGAGGGGTGACTGAATAAAGTATTTACTTCTGGCCGTGCTTCTCTACCGCGTTCACCAACCGCTCGTCCTCGTCCTCGTTCCACGCCCCTTTCTTCAAGCTGCCGCAGACTTTATTCACCCAACGCTTTCGGCAATCTTTATTCGTTCGGCCGGGGAGCTTGGCTGCAATTCGATGCCAGTCTTTGATATTACCTGTTGCGGCTGAATTCGCGCCAAGCCAGTAAAGTGAGCGGCCCGTGTCGTCATATGCGGGAAGATTGCGCTGAAGGAATACTAACCTTGTTTCTGGGTCTCGTCATGTAATATCTTGTCTTCTTCCTCTGTCCATCGTTTCGGTATTCTTCTTTCGGTAGGATTCATTTCTCTGAGGTATAAGGTGATTACGACGGAATGTTAAAATCCGTACAACTGACTATATAAATGGTGACGAGCCTCGAGACCCTTACATATAATCAGCAGTGGCGGAGGATATTCGGACTTGGGACGTATAGATTTCTAAGCTCCACTAAAACCTCCGTCGACTGTCAACTAGAGGTAGGTACCCTGGTAAATCTATTGCATGGGGCCCCGGGCTGGGTCTTCAATCTGCCTACCATAGGCTTCGGCAGGTGGCACGCTTTGAGTCTTGCGGTATTAAGGGAACGGATAGATGGAAGAGGAATGCCAGAATGGCGTCGTAGAAAACGTATCCACGAAGATCAGTCCTTTTCGAAGATTTTCACCAGTTGCTCCCAAGTAACCTAGTCACTTGTCCTGGTAATCTCCCATGGCTTGGGTAAAGAATAGTTATATTTCCGGTAAAGATGTATCGAGATATGGCTACAGGTATGGTTACTCGTAGAAATGAGGGTTGCGGTGTGAGATAAGATTATAGGATGGATCTTCAACGACCCGTCTGCTCCTTGGGTATTGGAAGAGACCCTATATCACGACACTATTTCGAGCGGCAGGTCGACAGGGGCAAGCAAGCCATGCCGGTGCCTTAACGAGACAGTGCTTACCTCTTACAGCAATACGATGCAATGTCTGTCAATGCTTCAGCAGAAGCGGCGATATCGGGAAATCGTCTTGTGAAGCGGGTTGGTCCAATGACGGGAAATCCGGAGTGAACTGACCCAAGGTTTCGGGTAAGCGTCCAATTTATATTTCTTGGAACTTCTTAGTCAATTGCGTTCCTACTGTAACACAGAGTACGCTTGGTGATTTCTCTGATGCAACGATCTAAGTGACCCGTGCAGGTGATTCAGACCCAGACCCAGACCAATCAAGTCCGGCGTCGATGATGTTGGAGGTTGACTGTGCCGCGTAGCTGCGTGACTTACCGATTTCCTGTAGCGACCTGCGCGGTCTGCTAAACTACTCTCAGCTGCCGAAGCTGGCCGTTCCGAAGCAGGTTGTTTCATTTTGACACGGCCCGTCTGCATCGTCTACGTGGGTGACTTGTATGGACTAGCGAATTAGCGCAATGCCGAAGGAATCAAGTTTTGGGCAGTTCATCGCTTGGAGAATCTTTTAATAGAGATAGATAAGGTTGAGGCTCTGCGGATACCCTATAATAAGCTTATTTGTGTTTGTGTTCGTGTCTGTGTCTGTCCGTGTCTGTGTCTGTCCGTGTCTGTGTTTGTGTTTATGCCCCGGTAACTTTTGATGCTGCATCTCTAGGAGGTACATATGTGTTGCAACTACGACGTTATAGCCCCGTACCACCAGTTCCCCAGACCACCCCCAACATCTTTTGCTTTTTGCATCTAGATAATGGAACCACACAAATCTCACAGCACTACCTCTCTTCAATACCCACCTTATCTTTCCCACATTTGCAAGGCTTAGTACTATACATAATACATTAGGTACCTAAGGTACCTCTTTGGTTAATACGTGGCACCTGGACACGGTATTGGATACAGTCTTTTGGTAGCTGAGTTTTACTGGGCTCTACCAGTAGATCCTATGGTTGGCTTTCGGAGGACTCGGGTGACCAGCCTCGAATCCTTCGCAGAATCAGAGTACTTCAGACAGATCAGTATCCAACTGGCTTGGCGCTAGTGGCGCCCTCGCTGCCTCGGACGCCCTGACGTCCTGACGCCCTAGAGACTTCGACTTCATAGGGCTTAGCTCCGAGCTGAGCACGGCATGTTCCTTGTTAATAATCCGCTCCCTGCATCGATCGGATTACATATTGAGGTCTTATCAACGACAACAATCTGCATCTGTTCCTAGGTATCCCCTATAAGGAGGGGCTTACAATGTTCCGGGACGATTGTGTCTAACATAGAACCCTGCTGTCCTAACCCAATATCGTCAGTTGCCTTTATTGCGCCGCATTGAAAAGATGCAGTAACGATGTTGGAAGCGCCGTTCCTCCGGCGGCCTCGTTTCTTCCCCGCGTCGCCCACAGAAAGCGAACATGCACGTGCCGCCTCTCACGGGGTAAGTCGATCCTAATACAGACTTTAGCTTTGAACGGGTCATAGTGCGTCGACGCGCCTCCTGCGGAAAGAAAAATCTTTGCGGCCTTTAAAATATCCGTGGCAATATAAATCCTCTGAAGTCCATTCAATCGAGCCTAGTCGCACGACCGACGGAGCCTATCCTAGGTTAGCGTTTGATTAGCTCTCACTCCCGCTAATCTCTTGATCTGCAGCCCCCAGTCTTTGATACCTAAGTCATCTCGGAGCCGCCATGCTAAACGCGGATGCAACGACAGCTAGGGCTGACCAAGAATAAAGGGCATAACCGAAGCGTTACGTGTCGAGATGTATGCTGCTTAGCTCCGCGGAATTCTTTCTTTGAAGGTGACGGAGTCCACTTCAGGAACGACATGGTTACTCCTGAAGCAGCGCCTAGGTAGCTTCAAACGCACCTGATATGATCAGCAACATCAGGGATTGAACAGGTAGTAGAATCTATGCCTTACGCTGTAGACTGCCTGCGACTGTCCCGTGACCTTCTGCTGCTGCAATTGCGATTATCACAGAGTGGCGGGTTTGTATTGAACAGTTATATCTGCTGTATAATAGTATATCAAATGGACCAGCGCGCGAGCTCTCTTCGCCAGAGTCCCCGATTACAGAACAATATTCGCCAGAGCCAGGATATAACTGGTAATTCTCGCGAGAACGTGGACCAAAGGGCCTTGGGAATAGTGGGACCAGCATATGCATATCGAAGATGCAGGCTATAGCTGCCCAGGCGAAAAGACGTAGCGCCGTGGCGGGAGTGCCGAGGACTAACTAGATACACTCTGCTGCTTGTGAAATGTGAGTTGCGAAATGAAAGACATGACGTGGTCTAAGGCTGGTCATTCGTGGTCTCTCGATGGTCGAAGTTATTATTAACCCGTACGTAAACCACATACGTTATGGAGGCAAGTAGAGGACCCTGGAGCTTAACAGCATCTCTCCGTGGAAACTGAGGAAGAAGAGGGTAAGCGGCCACGCTCAACTCCGCTGAGACGAGGACGAGAGCAAGACGAGAACTGGCGGGGGCAAACTTCAATCAAGAAGCAGCAGATATATCATGTTGGCCTTGATATATCGCTTGATAACCCCCGCGCTGTCGAGCCAGAACCAGCAAAAATGAACCTCGGTTGAGGCAATCAAGGAGCCCAAAAACTTCCAGTTCACGATATTCGTTGCGGTGAAGGTACGTAGCCTTTCGCCTACACAATGCAGAAAGTGGAACAATGGCCAGAACTTCTAGAACTCCCGATGATCTGCAGGAACCCAGGAAAGCCCAAGAAAATCGTTACCGGAGTATCCGGCTAGCCGTGGACGATCACGGGGCACGCCGAAGTGTCGACATTCACCTAATCTCACGACGCATATAAGGTGAAGGATCCTCTCGTCATTGGTCCCGAGCTGCCAAGGTGAGTCCACAGAGGCAAAACCGGTGAGCCTTTGGGGGTCACTCACCCTGAAGCCTGCCGATCGAGATGCATCCCACATGGCAAAGTGCCGATGTTACACATGTGACGATGATCGAAACTTTGACATATGACAGAGTGTTCTGATGGGCCAGCGGCAGAAGTACTGGAGCCTTCAGTCTTATGTCAGCCAAAGACGCAATGTAGGGTGAAACTTTCACTCACGACATACCCTCAAGGCTATACCCACGATCAGACTCCTTTGATTATACCAGGAAACATAACTAAACACCGGCGGTGCCTTAGAAAACACATTGGGCATACAAATGATTTTCTTACTAGAAATATTTTAGTCGTGGCTAATTTATAGGAAGCCTCGCGAAGTGAGACGAAGACGTCGATTGTCACTAATATATAATATGATATCTAGATATAGAGAGTGAGAAGAGGTGGCTCTCGAGTTGAAACAGAAGCCCCGAGAAATCAATTCAGGTGGTCACTTCTCGTCCTGAAATTATCAGGGCGAAAAGAGAAAAAGAAAGAGGCAGGCTCTCATTAGCTTATTAGGGGCTAACCAGCTCGGCCCAACTGATTCGCTACCTAGCGATGAGGTCAACAATTGAGCTTGGATATTTCTACTATACGATGTGAATTTATTTTGAGATAGGCCATCTCCGGAATCCCCGAGTTTGGTGGTACGTACATGAATGATATGCCCCAATCGGTGATAGGAGGTTGAGCTGTTAGGTAGGCATGCATCGCGCGTGCGGCGGGCACTGTGTCTGTTGGTTGGCGCCTAGCTACAGGCAGATGAGGTAGACAGCCGTCATACAGGACAAAGACATCGTCTCGTTGGGATATTTAAGCATACTATCTATGGTATACGAGACAAGCTTCCCCTCTTTGCTCGATGAGAATAAATCCATTGTTCTCCCCCTCCCTCTCACCCCCGATATATTTAGATACATATCTCATACTCACAGCTCTCTCCTATGGGTAACTCTCACTCTCACTCTATCCTCCATTCTCATCATAAACACCATAAGAACAGTAAACCAGATCAAAGCAAGATGGCCGGCTCGCGCGTTTGGGTTATCACAGGTGCTTCTTCTGGTTTTGGCTTGGAGTTGGCCAAGCTCATCGCCAGTCGTGGTGACCGTGTCATCGCTACCAGCCGCAACCCCAAGAAGCTCTCTGGCCTACCGGAGGGCATCACCGCAGCCCATCTGGATCAGAACGAGCCGCTGCCGAAGATTCAGGCAGCGATGAACGACATCATCAACATCCACGGCACTGTGGATATCGTCGTCGCCAATGCGGGCTACGTGCAAACGGGCACTGTGGAGGAGAGCTCGCCCGAGGAGACGCTGAAGCAATATCAGGCCAATGTTTTTGGGCCCATCAACGTATACCGCGCCATCTTACCGCACATGCGCGAGAAGCGCTCGGGCACCCTCGTCACGTTCGGATCGATCGGGGCCTGGTTCACCATCAACAGCTGCAACCTGTACAACTCGTCCAAGGCCGCCATCCGCGGTCTATCCCTCGGCCTGGCCGAAGAGATCAAACCCTTCGGCATCCGGCACACCCTCGTCGAGCCCGGTTTCTTCCGCACCGCCCTCCTGAAGCCCGGCCAGAACATTACCAACACGGACAACACCCGGATCGCCGACTATGCCGATATCAACAAGGCCGCCGACGCCGCCTTCAACGGCTGGGACGGGAAGCAGCCGGGCGACCCCCGCAAGGGGGCCGCGATCTTGTACGACGTCATTACGTCGACCGGAGTCGCTGCCGGACGCGAGCTCCCTAGCTTCATGCCCCTCGGCAGCGACGCCGTTGCTGAGATCAAGAAGAATGCGCAGGCTGTAATTGACGGGATCAACGCGTGGGAATCTATTGCCTCGAAGAGTGACTACACTGATTGAATACCTACCTGAATGTGCAAAGCGGACATTATAATCAATTCAAGAAGTTTACTTGGATGATTCAATAAACGGCGAGAATGGTCAGGTCGCGGAGCGATACGAGAAAAAGAAAATATCCATGTAGTGGGCACATAAAACTCTATACGATGAGGTCTTTAGTTTGTTATTAATGAAAAATACAATGCTAACATTCTATTCGCTTGCCCCTTTTCTTGGTGAGACTATTTTTAAGGTGTTAGGTATTGCCCTAGCTTCCTTAGATCGTACTTAGGTACATTTAAGCTTTTATTTTGTTCTATAGTGTGATTAATTTGAATGGAGATGTTGGGATGGTAATTCATTTCTAACACATAAGCAGCTGGTTTAATGGACGAAATACATTTTCGGTAAAAGCTTTTCATGTTTCTTACACCTTACTTAACCTTTCCCGTACGGCAGCAGATTGAACTATCATAGTTCAAGGTAAGCTTCGAAAACAAAATTTCATTAATGGACACAACTACCGATCGTCGGAGCTATGTGCGACTCTAAGATTATTTGAGGCTCATATATCGCCATTCAAGGCGGCGCAGGTTTCATTGGGCACCTGTATGCATGCCAAATAGGCAGTCAACAAGGCATGGAAGCCTCCTTTTCATGTCATCCTAATCTGTTATATAGGTACCTAAACCAGTAGTATACGTGTGCTCGAATGCAACCTGTCGCCCGGACGACACTGCATCTGGCATCGACGACAGCATGGCACGAGGTTTCCGCTGTCAGGCAGAAAGTCGCGTCTTCTTCCCCGTAGCTAACCGCCCAGCCCGCCGTGATTATATTGCCGCGTGTTACTCTGGCAAAGGAACCCCCAGCTCGACGAACCCCTGCTGGGCCCGAGTTCATCTAGAACGCCAACGGGATCTCCTGCAAAGAAAATAAGAAAACGAGATTCGTCAGGTCGTACGAATGGGGACGTAATCTGTGTAACATTTCCCCGGACCAACCTACAAAAGTACCTCCTCACCGGTTAGGCCCACGAGACATTAATCAGCGTTTGTCCCGGAGATCATTTCCTAAAAAAGGTCGTGCCCGCATTCGTTCCAGCACCTGAACTACATCGCCATTCTATTGGTGCTCATTCACACGTGAACCAAAAAGTGCAACCAAAAAGTGCAACCAAAAAGTGCAAGGAAATTGTAGAGGTTTGAAGCAAAAACGACTAGGCTGTCTTGTCTTAGAGTGTCAACTATAGACGCACACTGAGTACTTTGGGACAGCGCCTAACAGAAACGAGAATGATTAAGAAAAATGGGACGAATCCTATGCCAAGAGCCCTAACAATGACGTTGGGGGCTTTTTTTTCTTCTAAGGAACCCCTCTAAAGCAACTCGGAGTCGACGGTGACAATTTCGACTAGCCCGACCTGGCTCCGGCAATCCCAGATCTTCCTCAGGCGCAGACCCGCTCGCTCGACCAGGTCGCGGAACTCGGCGGGCTTGCGCTCGATGCCGTTGATGATGGCCATCATGGCCAGGTCGCGCTGGTGCGAGTACCGCGTGTAGTACCCCCAGTTCGCCGGCAGGGGCTTCGGTGCTGGCTCCAGCTCCGCGCTGCCGGCCGTGGTGTTCATGACCTGGTCGCTAGAGGGAGATCGATGCACGTTAGCTGCGGTTGCTGTCAAATGCAGGTGATAGATAACATAAGGGATCGATCTTTACTTACCAGATCAAGATGCGACTGCGCGGCCCCATCGCCGGCTTGATGGCGCTGAGGATCTGGACGCAGTAGTCGTCCGACCAGTCGTGGATGATGTACCGCAGCCAGTACACGTCCGCGTTCGGGGTCGGGTTCGACTTGAAGAAGTCGTGCTCCACGAACTGCACGCGCCCCGACTTCAGCGCCGCCGGGTTCTCGCGCGGCCACACCTCCGTCTGCGCCTGCTTGAGAGCTGGTGCGCGATCTTGTACGACGAATTTCAGGTCGGGGTAGAGATGCGACAGTTGGAGACAGAAACCGCCTATCATTGTGTTAGTTCCGGCGCATTACAAACGCGCATTCGCTACCTAAGAGATACGTACCGACACCACCACCCACATCAGCTATAGTAGCAGATCCAAGAGAAGCCCACGGGAAATCTAAGAACGTATTAGCATGTCAATTATTATCCCCATGACCATCAGTGAAGCACGAGATAATTGGTCGTTGCAACTCACCGTACAGATGGGCTTGGCCGAACACGCGGCCGCCTCCTACCATAGCAAGTCCGAAGATGCTGTGCTCGGGGCGCTTAACCTGCGCTTCCGAGTCTGCGCTGCCAATGACCTTCTCGAGCTCCGCGCCGAACACCCCGGGATACGCGCCGAAGGTGGCATCGGCGCCGTTCTTTCCGGCAAGAATGTCGCGGACCTTGGGCGTCTCCTCGAGCCAGTCCCAGCGCGCCTTGGTTGTGCCGACAGCGTCCTGCCAGGCCGTCTTTTCTAGCGCGTACGACGCGCCCTTGGTAGGGTCGCTAAGGTATCGCGGTAGATAGTCCGAAGCACTGTAGAGATCTAGACCGCTGCAGGTTGGTGGTTGTGGATTAGCTTGTGACATTGTATTTAAATGGGTAGGTATGCAGCTATGACTTACAACAGTAAGATATAGGCACGAAGGGGCTCGTTGTTGACCAATGCCGCGGAAATAGCATTGTTGGCGAAGACGTCTTCGCCGATTTCACTAAAGACGTGAATCGAGCAGAGGCAGCGCATAACACGAGCTACAGATTTTTTTTTTTTCGCGTCAGTCAACCGGGGTTTAAACACCCCCCACTACATATTGGGAATACTAGGTGAAGTGAGACCTACAAAGTTTTCGCGGCTCGATGTTCACCTCGGCTGCCAGCGTCTGGATGTCAACACCTGCTTTATTAGTCGCTAGGATATCCGGCACACGCTTGTCGGCGACGATGTGCAGGCAGCGAGCCTCGAAGTACTGCGACGAAACTTCTAGGAGTCGGTTTGACGGTTCGCTGACTAGTTCCGTGAGCAGACCTGCCGCCGCAAGCAGAGCCCGCTGGGCGTCGAAGAGGGGCTTCGAGGGCAAGGTGCCTTCATTATTTTCGACGCCTGAGTTCTTCAAGCTCACGTAATCGGCGACGGATTTCTGGATAAGATCGCTCAGCTGTAGAAGCTGTTGCGACGCGTCGTCTAAGCTGGCGGCCATTGTGCAGACTAATGGGACAAGGTGATGATAGATGTAGAATCAGGTGAAATCGCTGATTGTGGCGTGATCTGGAACGATGTAGAACTAGCGACCGTCGCTCCTTAAGAAGAGGGTGAACAATGATAGAAAAAGTTTGTTATGTCGATCGTCGTGATGGTTCTCGCAGACCCCGAGTGGTGAATTTGAGGCCGAGTACGGATCCCAAACGGGACCGTTCGAACGTGGTGCGGACCTGAAAAAGACTCCGGGGGCGCCGGAATACTGGACCTCCATATAGAGGGAGGCAATATTTGGGTTCTATGGTTTATCCAAAAGGTGGTCATCGGAACAAAAGGTTGTAGGTTGGAGTTATGTTGTAGCATCGAGTCTGCTCAACAACTTACACTTGTACACTTGAGACATCATAGTAGTCCTCATAATGGCATTCGCAATCCGTCCTAGCACATTTGAAAACGGCTTCAAGCAGCCGGCTACGGGTGAGCCGTGGGTATGGACTAACGGCGAAGATGAGGCCGATGACCCCAATTCCTACGTGACGCCGCCGTCGAAGGAGATAGTCACGTCGGATGCCCACAACAACCTTGGCGTCAATGTCATCCGTAGTTGGCCGACTCTCTACGATGGTACCAACAGCCCCCATGGAATACCTTCCTGGTGGAAGCCTACTGAAAAAGTCGATGTGCTCATTAGCGGAGGTAAGCATGTAAAATTGCCGAAGACAATCCAACATACTGACAGAACATGTAGCCGGCCCTAGTGGATTAGCTGTTGCGGCCAGCTTGGCCCGACAAGGCGTATCGTTCCGGATCATTGGTAAGTTTTCGCCAAAACTCTCTACCCTTTCTGAGTAGTTCGTTTGCTAACCTGCCTTAGACAAATCCAATGGCCCATTGGTCGCAGGCCGGGCTGACGGTGTCCAGCCGAGGTTTCTGGAAACCATCGCCATGTGGGGTCTCGCACCCGAGATTCACGAGGAGGGTCCTCTGATCGAGAAGACTGCCATCTACAAGAACGGCGAGAAGCTGCTTTTTGGTCGTTCTCACCAATCCGACTCTCGCTACCGTGGACTCCACATCATCACTCAAGGTCAGGTTGAGCGCATCTATGTCCGAGACCTGGCCCGCCATAAAGCCATCGTCGAGCGTAGTTCTGTGCTCGACAACTACACTGTAGAGAGCGGCTCCGACCCGTACCCGGTACATGCCACGATCAAGAATCAACGTACCGGAGAGACCCAGGCTGTCCAGGCCAAGTATCTCGTGGGTTCTGATGGTGCTGCAAGTACGATCCGCAAGAGCCTTAGCATTCCATTCGATGGAGTCAGTACCGATATTTACTGGGGTATCATGGACTGCCTCTTCGTCAGTGATTATCCTCACGCCTGGTCCTTCGGGTAAGCATGAAATCCTCCTGTGACAACAGAAAGAAGAGCTAACGTCTTTGAACAGAAGTGTTATTAGCACTGAACATGGAGGCTGTGTCATCATTCCTCGAGAGGATGGATACATTAGGTATTTTCTACTCACATGAAATGATCTCAACGTTCTTACTAACGTACTCGTAGACTTTACACTCAGCTCGATCTGTCGATGACAGGCGCCTTGGCCACAGCTAGGCAGCAAAAGGATCCCTCGTTCGCCGAGGCAGGCGGCAAGGTAGATGTCCACTCCATTACGCCGGAAGAAGTTCTCGAGCAAGCGAACAGGATCTTTGCTCCTTATACGCTTAAGTTCGGGGCTCCCCTCAGTTGGTTCGCGATTTGGAAGAGTAAGCGCCCTGCCTTCAAAGTAACCCCAGAGGGGAGATTGCTAATGCGCGCAATAGTTTCTGAAAGAGTAGCTCGATCTTACTCATCTCCGGACAATCGTGTGCATTTGGTGGGTGACGCGGCGTAAGTTTCTCCAACATTTCAATATCTATCTCCATTCATTTAAGCACGAATGAGGTAAATGAATCTGCTAACACTACTCCCTTTACTAGTCATGTTCACAGTGTTATGGGTGCGTTTGGCTTGAACGCCTCCATCCTAGATGCCGCAAATATCGCGTGGAAGCTTGGCTTCGCCGCCAAGGGCGTAGCGAAGCATGACGCCTTGCTGCCCACGTACAACGGTGAGCGACGCCAGCACGCCGTGAAGGTCATCGAGGTTTCCGGCACCTACCTGCGTTTCGTGTGCGGGTCAGACCTCCACGTGCCCAACCTGCGGGACGTAGATTTATTAAACAAGGGTGGCCCCGGCACCAACGGCGTAAATGGCAACTCCAGCAAGAAAATCACAAATGGTACAAACGGCACGAATGGTGTCAAATCCAAGGAGGAGCAGAAGGCCGCCGACCTCGAGTTCCTGGGTGACTTCTTCAAGGCCAACGGTCAGTTCCTCCTCGGCGTAGACTGCCCGTACGACGTATCTACCATCGTGCAGGAAGCCACAAGCTCGCAAGGACAGGCTCCAGCGCTCCGGGTCAAGGCCGGCGTCCGCGCGCCCAACCCGCGCGTCTGCTTCGCGACGGGGGAGACCGGGTACCTGTACGACAAGCTGGCAGGCCCGGCGCGCTTCCACCTGGTCGTCTTCGCGTCGACGCTCGGCGGCGCGGAAGTGCAGCGCCGGCTCGGCGCGTTCGCGAAGGCGCTCGGGCAGCCGACGAGCTTCTTTGCCAAGTACGGCGGCGCGTCGCTGTTCAACATCGTCGTCGTTACCAAGCTCATGCCCTTCCAGCTGCAGGAGCTGCCGGCCAGCGCGTCGGCGCTCCTGGACCAGCTGAAGGAAGTTGGTGCGCAGATCGTGTTTGATGACCGCGCGCCCGATGAGGACGCGCATACTACGTGGGGCGCGAACCACTCGAAGGGCGGTGTTGCTGTTATCAGGCCTGATTTGTGGACTGCGACGACTGCGTTCCCGGATGAGACGGATGAGATTACGAAGTACTTTGATGGATTCCTTCAGGCACAAACTTAGGTCTGTGCTTTTTGGAAATAATACTGGCCTGCCCCCTGGCTAGATTTGATTTAGGTTAGGCGTTAAAAGGCAGTGATAATTTAGTCTGGTTTCTCTCTCATAGAATCATTGTGATGTAACCTGAGTGACTTAAACCAACAGTAAATTCGATTATAGATCATAGGATGTCTAGATATCAGATATCGTTAGCCATTCACTTTAGTTCGCGTCATTTACCTTTCCGTCTCATTTCTCTGCCTCACGGGAATTTATTCCAATCCGAATATTGGGTATGTACCTAGGTACCTAGGACGTAGATTTCTAGATGACGATGTCTTCATCATGCAATGATTGTTGGTACCAGGGTAGGTAAACAGAGTCTATTTCGGCGGGGTCGGAGTACACCTAACCCATGTGATTACTAAGACTGAGACTGTGTAACCTGGACCTTCTATCCGAATACGCCATGACTTATGACTTTAAACGTGCAATGCTAAAAATTCCCAAACACAAAAAACACAAATATCCATCGCCCTACTTGAGAAAACCGTCGCGCCGCCATCTGTTGATATACTCAATAAGCAATTCACGACCAACGCCACCCGACCCTGTCAAAGTCTTTGATAGTGCTCGGGCTTTCGTTGTGTCTAGAGTGACGCCTCCCTCCGCCAACTCCCGAAAATGGTCTTTGAAGAACAGCTCCAGCGAGCGGATAGCTCCGACTTCAGTTGCTTTCTTGACCCATTGTTCGTAAGGGAGAAGCACGGGACTAGATAGTCGCATCTCATATCCCATGATGGTGAAGGCGTTGCTGATAGACTGGCGGATGGGGTTTTCCAGATGTACAAACCGATCCACACTGCCTTCGTGCAACGCCATCTCGATCAGCGACTGAGCAGCGCGGTCAACCGGTATCCAGGACATATCCTACATGATGAAAAAAAAAATTAGCATCTACTGATTTTGATTTATAGGCACGAAGACCCAAGTAGGGTCGGACCTAGGAACTTACCCCTTCCAATAGAGGAAATGCTCCAACCTTCTGGCTGGCTTGCACCAAGGTTGGTAAATGTTCTTCCGTTTTCCAAACTCCGCATGTCCCCTCGGGTCCGCTCAATTGCCCAATGCGTACCACCACTGGCTCAACCTGTTCTGGGGTCCACTCCCCGATACGATTGAGGACAGTCTCGATGACCCATTTCGCCTCCGCGTAGCCCATTGGCACTGACACGCGCGGGTCCTCCATGACCTCTTCGGGGACTGTTTGCTTCGTGTCGCCTGCGTACCTCACCACGGCGATCGACGACGAAAAGAGTAGTCTGACAGGCGCCGTGGCTTGCCTCGTCGCATAAGATTGTTGCGAGAGCTCGACCAGCTTCTGAACCAGCTCTATATGAGGCTCGAAGCTCTGTAGCGTGCGGTGGAAGTCCATGGGCCACGCAAGATGGAGGATGTGGGTGACTTGACTAGCGAGGTAGGACAACAGCGCAGAGCTCTCTGCCCTATTCTTCCCGAAGACCGACTCCAAACCAAGAAGCTCTACCTTTTTCCACTCTTCAGGCCCGAAGCGAATTCCGGCGGCTTCTAAAGCCTTCTGCTGACGTCTTTGAAACTCTGATTCTGTACCGCTCGGGGAGGCAGAAGTGTTGCGGATAAGGCAGATTATCTTTTTTATAGTTTTGGTGCGAGCGAGTCGGGCAAGTGTATGGGCTCCTAGGTTACCCGTAGAGCCAGTCATGAGAATGACATGTTTTCCATTGCGCTGTACGGCCTGGTACGCTCTCGCGAGGAACTTATTGACAACCGCCGTTATCTCGGTAACGCGATCATGTTGGCCGAGAGCTTGATTCTTGTCCTCTGGGTTGACGAGCCGCGCGCTTGCGGTGGCCAGTTTTCTAATTGAGGAATTCTGGTATATGAAGTCGACGGCAACCTTAGGTATTTCAATCCCATTGGCTGGCTGCAAAGTTTGCAAGGCCGAATTGAGTAGTCGGGCTAGGAGGACAGACTGTAGCGAGTCCATGCCGCTCTCGAAGAAATCCTTGTCTGGATCTGCGGTTTCGCTATCCATGCGGTTGCTAGCAACTGCCGCGATCAAGTATCTGATCCCTGATTCCATGTCGGCAGGATCGAAGTTGAAACCTTCTAGAGACTCTAACTCCATAGCAGCATATGCATCTTCTATTTCTTTCTTGAAGATCTCGTGCACACCCCGCCTCATGATCGACCCCTTGTCAGATCGGGGTATAGATGTTCCCCGTGGCTTGATGATGATAGCCGCCCTTGACGTTATGCGAGCATGATGGTCTAGTGCCGAGTTTGCAGCGGTGATAAGTTCCCACACATGGTCTTTCGTAGACTCCTCGTCACTGTCTTCATTGGCTGGATCGATGATAACGGCGAGCTCAAAGAAGCCGCTCCCCACACACACAGCTGCTCGGATTGCAGGGTCTGCGTTGAGAGCCTCTTCCAGCTTTTGAGGCTGCACTTTCTCTCCAGTCTTCAGGACAATAAGATCATCAGTTCTCCCAAGGATCCGCACTTCGAAGGGGTGATCTGGGTTGCGCTCAAGCTCATCTTGAACTTCGAAAGGCTTATTCCAGCCAATAGGGAAGCCTACCAGTCTGAAGCGATCTGAGTCAG
The DNA here is from genome assembly GCA_022495205.1 of Hypoxylon sp. FL1150. Taxonomy (NCBI): domain Eukaryota; kingdom Fungi; phylum Ascomycota; class Sordariomycetes; order Xylariales; family Hypoxylaceae; genus Hypoxylon; species Hypoxylon sp. FL1150. The sequence continues at coordinate 158,435 of MU376241.1, read as the reverse complement.
GAATAGGACGGATCTCAAGCCCCAGATCCGATCGAAGACGAAGGTATCTCCAGTTGTAATCGGGTCCAGGACAGAAAATCGGCGCTATGGCACCTAACTCAGTGGCGCCGTAGTGATTAAGCAACTTCACCTTGTTCTGAGCGAGTGTCAATCCGTTCTGTGGTTTCAGAGCACCTCCACCGACGGCGAGGAATTTGAGACAGCCAAGGATCTCCAAAGCCGCCTGCCGCTCACCATTCTCAGGGAGTGAGAGTATGTCATCGACAATGCTGGGCACAGTCATCAGGGATCGACACTTGAACGTCCGAAGTAAATCCAGGGTCGACTTGGTGGCTGGGATGACCGAAGCAGGCGGTAGGCAGCAAGTCATGCCAACCGAAAGACTGAGACAGGGTGCCAACAGTCCAAAGCCATGATACAATGGTAATGTAGACAAGCTAACCCAATCTATGTACTCTTCGGGAGCAAATTGATGGCAGGCGGCGTAACCGAGCAGGTATCTTTGGGTGAGCAGTATCGGCTTCGGTCTGTAATAATCATGTAAGTTAGCACTGTCAACTGTAATATTAAGAGACTAGCTTGCTGACTGGTGAGGCCTCGTTGAAAGGGATAGTGACAGCCCCTGTGTAACTTACAGGCCAGTGGTTCCCGACGAATGGAGTATGACGCTACCCACTTCGGTACCCTCTCCTTGTTGGCCATCTCTCCACGTCTTGTCGGCCTCATCGATCGTGCCGGACTTTATGAGTGCGTAATATGGCTCGACGGCTTGCACATTGACCAAGTCCTGGACGTCTTGAGATAGGGAAGCCTGAGTTCTTCGTGATACGAGGATCCTTTTCGCTTTCGTCTCTTTCAAGAGATGCAGTACGCTGGGTGAACTAAGACGTGCCGAGATCAACAACACCTATGTCTCTTAAGTCAGTTTTATCGAGGCCGAAGTTTAAAAGGGACGCTAGATCATACCGGAACGTCTATAGATAAAAGTGCTACAAGGTATATGAAAAGTCCTATGTCGCTCTCTAGGTAGAGTGCAATTGGACTTCGCGTGTTGAAGTCTTCATCACTGTTCGGTGTGGCCACAGTATTGCGTATCCAACAGACACAGCGGCGGACTAAAGTCTCTAGATGCTGGAACGTAATTTGAGAGACATTGTAGGTGCTCTCTCCCGTCTCGTTGGCCTGGTCGTGGTTTATCTCAGTCTGGAGAGCGAAGACATGATGGGGATTCTCCCGTGCGTTAAAACGAACTAAGTCGGGGAGCGATGATATGTTGCTCTCCAAGAGAGAATCTTTCGTAGGCCTTGGGCTGAATACGGCCCTCTTGAAAAACGATTGGTGGTAATCTCCCATGGTGAAAATTTAGTGCGTAGAGGTTACGTGCACAGAGGCTGGAACAACGCGAGGACACCAAGTTTAACGCAAACTCATATCCGTATTAATTTCATCCTTCTGCTCTGCTTTACAAATCCTAAGTCTACATCATCTAACTCGACGCTCAAACTGTAAGTTCTGGTCCATGGCAGTTCCCAACGGCGTCCCCCATGCCGAGACCAGAGTTGCCGGGGTTTACTAGGATTTGGTGAAGATTTAGTGACAACGCGGGATCAGGACCCGAGTTTAACGTCGGGACACCCCCTTTTCCATCGGCGTGCATACGGAGAAAACCCGGGGAAAAGATGTCGACTCGCTGACGAATCGTGACGATGGGTAGCGGGAGGCGATAGTTGAAGCTGATATGAAAGCCTTCAAAACGACATCGATAAAACGACATCGATATCGTCAAGAAAAGGTATGAGCAAAGACAAGCGATAGCCGATACCCCTTAATCAGAAAGAGAAAAGAAAAACAACACACCTGCCGACTTATAGAGTTATTTCGTATTCTTTTTTTGTTATAGAGAGCTTCCACTCACCTTGGTCGTCTCCAACAAGCTTCCGGCAGATCTTCTCAACGATCATGAACGCAACACCTAACGATGTGCTTCTCTTTGCGGGGCAGGGGTCGAAACACCATCTTTCCGACAGAAATTCATTCATCAAGTTGGAAAAGCATCTGGGTGCGAAGGAACATTTATTAAAAGTGTTCTTAGAGAAATGCCAAGAGGCATTCAGATCAGAGTATGCCGGCCTGGATCCGGAGGAGCTAGCAATCCTGGGCTCGGATGTGCATTGCTTCCTCGAAGATCCAGAGCTATTCTTACTTCCGCCCAAGCCCTACCAATCAAACCCCGTCATCCAGAGTATAGCGCTATATGTTCGACAAATCCTAGAACTCATCACATATGGGTCATGCGATAGCACCCGTCCTCGTGTCGTCGAGGTCACAGGTGTCTGCACGGGTGTCATCCCCGCGGCACTAGCTGCGGCGCATTCGTTCTACGACTCGGATGCGTTCCTAGACTCATGCGCCCATGGATTCCGTCTAGTCTTCTGGCTAGGGCTGAGGTCTGCCATGTTCTGCCGAGGCATGCTCGGAGAGCAGTCAAATGATTCAGCATGGGTACTCTGCACGTTTGGCTGGCCGTCCAGCGAAGTAAAAGCAGCACTATCTAGGTTCCAAGGTGAACGCGGATCGGTGAGTTGAAATATCCCAAATTGGTATAGTCTCTATTCTAACACAGGTCTGCGACAGGGACTTGAGTACCCAATCCAAGTCTCAGCGGTATTCGACGACGACGTCCTCTCACTGAGTGGGCCGGAGCCTATTCTGGAGGAATTCAAGTCCAAGTCTATCCCGCCTTCAGTCCAATGTCGCTGGGCACATGTGCACGGCTATTACCATGGAGGCTTGGGAATGGAAGAGGTGGTAACACAAGTCTTGAACGATGTGAAGAGAAGACGGATCGACTTTCCAACTTGGAGCTCTCTCCGCACTCATTTGAGAATGACAACCACCGGAGACCGCACGACCAAGGGGGTTGAACATCAGACCCTTCTTGACATGTCTCTGCGAAGCATATTCGTTGACATGTGCGACTGGAACGGAACACGCGACAAGTTGTTTGACGAGGTCGTCAAGGACCTAAACCATGACTCTAAGGCCCGCTCGCGAATCATCTGTCTGGGCCCTGGTACTAAGGCACTTGCGCAGAGCTCCAAGGGTGTACCAACTCACCCTAGACTTACTATCATCGACGATGTGTCCGACTTACAACAAGAAGACACGTCTGATAGTATAGCCATTGTCGGTCTGTCCGTAAACTACCCCGGCGCCAAGGGCAAGGAACAGTTTTGGGACATTCTTGAAAAGGGAAAAAATGTTGTTTCCGAGGTAAGAGTCCGGACTTGGAGTTTGTCCTGTTTCTGTTTCAAGTGATATCCAGGCTGACATAATGAACCAGATCCCACCCTGGCGATTTGACGTATCACGCTACGATGAATCGTCAACCTCAGCGACGAGGAAATTTGGAAATAAATACGGTAACTTCCTTGAAGACCCGTTTCAATTCGATGCGGGCTTCTTCAATATTTCTCCGCGCGAGGCCAAGTCGATGGACCCTCAACAGCGTCTTATCCTCCAGGCTGCACTCGAAGCCCTGGAGGATTCGGGATACGCTCCCGATTCGACGCGGACCTTCCAGAAAGACTCGTTTGGCGTTTACGTGGGGGTGGCAACGGGCGACTACGTCGACAACCTGCGTGACAACATCGACGTGTATTACAGCCCCGGGACTTTGAGAGCATTTCTGAGCGGGCGTATTTCTTATGCATTTGGTTTCCACGGCCCCTCTTTGGTGGTTGATACGGCGTGCTCATCGTCTCTTGTTGGCTTATACCAGGCTTGCCAAGCCCTCCGGTCTGGGGAGTGTACTGCGGCGTTGGCGGGGGGTGTTAATGTGATTTCCAGCCCTGATGTAAGTGCTGCTTGGATTACCCCTGACGTGAAGGACGTGAAGCCATACTAATCGAGGGAACAGATGTATATCGGGCTTGCTCGTGCTCATTTCCTTAACTCTACCGGACAGTGCAAGCCATTTGATGCGGGCGCTGACGGGTACTGCCGTGCCGAGGGGTGCGGCATGGTTGTCCTCAAGAAGCTCTCCGACGCCATCGAAGAGGGTGACCAGATCTATGGCGTCATTCGTGGCGTCGGCATCAACCAGTGCGGAACGGCCAAATCCATCACTCACCCGGATAAGGAGACACAGGCGGCCTTGTTCCAACAACTCCTGACCACAAGCAATACCGACCCCGATAGTATCAGCGTGGTCGAGGCGCACGGAACGGGCACGCAAGCTGGTGACTACGCGGAGGTTTCGAGCTTGACAAATATTTTCGGCACCCGAACACCTGAAAACCCCCTATATCTGAGTTCGGTGAAAGGCCACATCGGCCATGCGGAGGCAGCATCTGGAGTTGCGGGCCTTGCGAAGTTGCTGCTTATGATGCAGAAACAGCAGATACCCCCACAGGCGTCGTTCAAATCGCTCAACCCCAGACTTGCCGACAACATCCAAGGAAAAGTTATCCCCACCCAACTCATCGAGTGGAAACCATCTCCGAACGGGCTTCCTCGACGGGCTCTTCTCAACAACTTCGGCGCCGCCGGTTCAAATGCTGCGCTCATTATCGAGGAGTACCGACCTAAGACAAGAGACCACAGCGAAAGCAAGAAGCAGGTCACAAAGCGAACTTGCCACGTTCTCAACTTGTCTGCCAAGAGCGAGCAAGCCCTCGAATCCCTTAAGCAGCGCTACATTTCGTATATCGAATCTCACCCCGAAGTGCGCATTGAGGATCTTTGCTACACCGCGAATGCGCGAAAACAGGATTACGCCGCGTACCGTCTCTCCGTGACGGGATCCGACTTGAGCCAACTCCTCGCATCCCTCCGCGAAACCAAAGTTCAGCCCAGCGGCCCGAAGAGCAAGAAAGACAGGAAGACTGTTTTCGTGTTCTCGGGCCAGGGCCATGCGAAGAAGGGGATGGGAGCCGGCGTCCTCGCGACGGTCCCCGAGTTCCGCAACATCGTCAAGAAATGCGAGAGGATCCTAACCCAGAACGGATTTCCCGCCGTATCTCCCTTCCTCGCGGACTCGACCGACTTTGACATCGTGAAGGACACTAAGGAAGATATCATCGTGACGCAAAGTGCCCTGTTCGTCCTGGAATACGCTCTTGCTAGGATGTGGATACATTGGGGGTTAACCCCTGACATTGTCCTGGGCCACAGCATTGGCGAGTACGCTGCTCTGGCCATAGCAGGTACACTCGACTTTAAGGATGCCTTGCTCCTGGTTGCCAAGCGTGCGGAGCTTATCGGCACCAAGTGTATTCCGGGCACGTCCGGAATGGTGTCGTGTAGGAGCACCGCAGAGACCCTTACAGCTCTACTATCGAAGGGTGATCAATTCCCCGGTCTCAGCTTGGCGTGCTTGAACAGTCAAGAAGATATCGTGGTAGCTGGTCCAGTCGAGTCTTTGACTCGCTTTGTCGAATACTGCAATGCCAATGGAATCAAGTCAAGGCAGCTACAGGTCCCCTACGGATTCCATTCCACAGCTATGGATCCGATCAAGGAGGAACTTGAAGCTTGCGTCTCGTTTATCGAAACAAGCGAGTCAACGGTTCTGGTGGGATCCAGTCTGCAAGGGAAACTCTTGGGCGCAAACGAAAAGGTCGATCCGAGCTACCTCGTAAACCATACCCGCGATGCTGTTCAGTTCTATTCCGTGATTGAGGATATCGAAAGGTCCTTCCCGGAGACTGAATTGGACTTTGTGGAAGTCGGTCCCTCGCCATCGACAGAATCCATGATAAGAAAAACCATCACAGCGGCGCCCTACACTTTCCTCCCCTCGCTACGGCCCGCGGATAAGGCGTGGGATACCCTGGCATCTAGCCTAGGCTCTCTATTCCAGCGCAATCGCTCCGTAAGGTGGAGGGAAGTTTATGATGGGTCGTTCGCCAAATTCCTGTCATCGGCCCCGACGTATCCATTGAAGACGTCGCGATACTTCGTGCAGTTCAAGGAGCCACAGCCCGAAAAGAGCGAGGCAATCGCGCTGGTGGATGGATCTGCGCAATTGTCATTCGAGTTTCTTGGTCTTATTCAGCAAAACTCTTCTCAGCCACAGACGAGTTTCAGTACGGAAATGTCGTCTTTGTCAACGTATATCAAGGCGCATACCGTGGGCGGTGTTCCCCTTTGCCCGGCATCCGTCCTCATGGAGCTCGCCCTCGAGGCGCTTAGCGCTGCTCGCGGTACCACGGGCTCTGGTATCCACCTCCTGGAGGATATTGCTTTCGACAAGCCTCTTGTCTATGCAGAGCGTATAGAGGGACAGCATAGTCTCCAGACCGTCCTGGACATGAAGAGCAATGAAGAGGCCCGCTTCTCGTGCTTGTCGCAAGACCAACTTCATGTTTCCGGACGTGTTACTCGGAAGTCGGTCGGTGATGTTGTCGATATCTTCACGCGGAAGGAGGCATACGTCAAGAGACAAATACGAACAATTCATGCCGACCCAACCGCCGTCTTCGACTCGTTCTCCCCGAAGACAATTTACGAGGTCATCTTCCCTCGGGTAGTTGCCTATAGTAGCCCGTTCCTTACCCTCAAGCAACTATCCATCAGCGAGTCCAGACTTGAAGGTTGCGGAACGTTCCAGCTGGAGACATCACCGCTAGACGGAAAATTCGTCTGCCCACCCGCCTTCTCGGACACGCTCCTACATGCCGCCGGGTTCATTGCCAATATCTACGTCCCGTCCGATGTCGCTTGCATATGTGCCAGCATCGAGCGCGCCATGCTGCCTTCCGCGGAAGATCTGGGTAACGGTGTGATGACCATCTACTGCAATCTGACCGATCTCGGACACTCCGTCATCGCGGATTCTTACGTGATCAACTCGGATGACAAGATCGTGGCGTTCGTCGAAGGCTCTTGCTTCAAGAAAATTCCACTAAAAGCATTCCACAGCCGCCTCTCTCGCCTGGCTGGCGCTCCGGCCCCCCGACCGGCTCCGTTGAAGCTAGCTCCGGCAACAACCTCTCAGGCAAAGAAGACCGTCGCATCTCAGCCGGAGTTTCAGCCCGCATCCCAGATTGAGGACACGATTCAGTCTATCATACGAGATGCCTGTGGTGTTTCGATTACCGCTGCTGGCGGTGCTACGCTTTCGGAGCTGGGTATCGATAGTCTCATGCTAATCGAGATCGCGCAGTCGATCCGCAGCAGATTGCCACATTTGGAGATTGGCGAAGCTAGCATTGAGAGATGCGCCACGTTACAGGAGTTGGTAGCCACTGTTTCCAAGGCGTCCGGCCAGGAAGCCTTTCACAGCATATCGACGCCGGACCTGATACAGGACATATCACCGCAATCGTCAGCAATAGGAAGCGCCTCCGCCACTCCGGCGACGAATGATCTTGAAGTATCCACTCCGGTGGAAAACATACTGCTCGACACATGCGGCATTCAAGTCGTAGATGGGATGAAAGACCTCCCGCTTTCATCATTGGGTGTTGACTCGCTGCTGTCCATTGAACTTACCGATGAGCTCCAGGGGCGGTTCGGCCTGACTATCGACGACAGCAAAGAGAGCATATCCGACCTTACATTCCGCCGCTTAGAAGCTTTATTTTCCGAAAAGTTTGGCACCCCCACGTCGAGCTTGACGACGTCGTCGTCGCAATCCTTCGTCGATGTAACATTTTCGGATTCCGAGTCAGCCCCTGAAGCAGCTCCGGAGGAAAGCTTCGACAAGGTGATCCAGCGCCAGGCCCATGGCGCTCCCAAGCGTGGCGTCTACCTGTTCCACGACGGCAGTGGCCACTGTAGCATGTACTCGCATATTTCCGGCATCGATCGCGATCTCACGGGCGTCTACAGCGCAGACCCCCTATCCGCCACGCCCAAGGCGGAGCGGCTCGAGGACCTGGCGGAGTTGTACATCAAGCGCACCAATCTCCTGAACGAGCAGGAGGTTATCCTCGGCGGTAAGCCAAAACCACCTCAATCTATATTAGACGTGAATTAAGTCGCTGATAACGTATTCCCTTTTAAATAGGCTGGTCATTTGGGGGCGTCTTGGCTTTCGAGATCTCACGCCAGTTGCGACGACTCGGCCGCGTCGTCAAGGGGGTCGTGCTTATCGATTCGCCACCCCCGGTAGATCATCAGGGGCTCCCACAGGAGATAATCTCCTACGTCGTGGAGAAGAAGCAGGCCAGCGGACCACGGATCGTCTCTGAGGCCTTGAAACAGGCGCGGATCAAGGTTGGCCTCAACTTCCAACATCACGCCACGCTACTACAGAACTACCGCCCGGAGCCGCGAATAGGCGACGACGACGTCCCGTGCGTGATGGTGAAATGCTCGCAGACCATGGATACGGAGACGCTGTGCAGCGTGGCGTACCCCTGGCTCAGCGACGAAATTTTCCGGACCAAGTCAATACAAGTCTGGGAACGGCTGGTAGGTAGGCAGATTCCGGTGTTGGAGGTGGCGTGCAACCACTTCGAGGTCTTCGACTCCGAACATGTCAGTAAACTCCTCGAGTTCCCCTCTGATTGAATGCCTGGGTTGTTTCTAACTGTACTCGATAGGTTCGAGAGGTGTCTGAAAAGCTAAAATCGGCTTTGGATATCCTGGAGTCTCCGGAGAGTTGAGTGACCGAGGGCGGCGAAGGGGGGCGGGAGGGCGAATAGGCGTTCGCGAAACTCCCGTAAATTTATTCTCTCATGTGATAGATATCTCTCTCTATACTACTTTTTTTTTCCGTTTGTTTTCCTGTTTTCCTTTTTGATATTGGAGATACTACCTCAATAAAATTGTTATAGATATGAAGCTCCCTAAAGCATTTGGATTTCTCATCGGACTTTAGCAAGATGGTAAGACCAACAACAGCTGAACAGAACAGACTAGCTTATTAAAAAATTCCAATCGGGGCGACCATGAACTTGTGACCCTGCTAAATCTTTTCCCTTGTGCTACATTAACTCGACTGCCGCCGTACGGCACCGCTGGCTACTACTCCCCACGGGAACCATAGCACACAGATCTGCGTTGGTTCACATCACATGGGTAAGTGAAGGCCAGACGCCCAGTAGCATCGAAGGAAGGTCGGGTGGCACGAAAACGCGCCAGCCCTGGAGTAAAAGAAAAAAAAAATCAAATGGTCGAGCTCTCTCTCCTCTCCTCCTCCTTGTCCCACCCCACGGTGGTGGCGGACCCGAGTACATAGTACAGGTTTGCCCGCGCCAGCGCATCAGGAGGGAAGAGGAATATATCATCAGATGCAACCCTGAAGCAGCGACTCGTTATTCCCCGAAAGTTTTAGCAAGTAGCTACCTCCTACTCGGCACCCCGGAGACTATCGGACGTACCACCAACCAGCTAACCAACCAACCACCCCCCCTTTTCGAAAATCATGTTTGTCACCTTCGACGAGGTCCAGCGGCCCGTATGGGTCGTCACCGGCGCATCATCGGGCGTCGGCCAGGCCATCGCCCTGGAGGCCGTCCAGTCCCTGAACGCCATCGTGTTCGCCGTCGGTCGCACCGAAGAAGCCCTGCAGCCCGTCGCCGACGCCGGCTGCCGTCCCGTCCCCCTGAACGTCGCCGGTCCCGCCGAGGACGTCACCGCGTCCCTGATGGCCGCCCTCTCCAGCGTGGGGAAGATCGACGTGCTCGTCAACGCGGCCGGCTACCTACTCGAAGGTGCGGTCGAGGAAACAAGGTACCTATTCCATTGCATTCCATACCACGAATACAAACAGAAGAAGAAGGAAAAGGAAAAGGGGAATTATAGAAAAAGAAAAAAGAAAAAAAAAAAAGAAAGAAAACCGAAAAAGATAATACAAAGAAGAAAAAAAAAGGAGTACGGCTGACCTGACACCCTTCCCCACCCAGTGACGACGAAGCCCTCGACGTCTTCCAGACCAACTTCTTCGGGCCCCTGCGTCTGATGCGCGCGGTGCTGCCGCACATGCGTCGTGCGGGCCACGGCGTCATCCTCAACGTGGCGGGCGTCGACGCGTACGAAGGCAAGCCGAACGCGGGTGTGTACGGGGCGTCGAAGGCGGCGCTGGCGGCGGCGACGGAGGCGCTGCAACGGGAGGCGGACCCGCTGGGGGTGCGGGTGTGCCTGGTGCAGCCGGGCCACTTCCGGACGCCGTTCCTGGCGCGCGGCCACCGCCTGCGCGCCGGCGAGACCATACCGGACTACGACGCCGTGCTCGCGCCCCTGCGCCGCGGCCTCAACGACCTCAACGGCGCGCAGCCCGGGGACCCTCGCCGCGCCGCCCGCGCCCTCGTCGACCTCGTCGCCCGCGACGACCTCCGCCAGATCCCGTTTCTCGTCCTCCTCGGCTCCGACGCGCCGGCCGCCGCCGACAGGGCTAGGGCTCGCCTGGAGCAAGCCAGGAGGTACGAGCAGACCGATCTGTAGGGAAGAACGATCGAGCGTAACGGGACAAAGCAGAACATTTAGGATGGAGCTGGTGGGAACGGGGTTTGTAAATAGACACTGCATACCTAACTACCTAACCGGTACTTACCTACCTAGTACTTATCTACCCATTTAGGTACCTTAGGTAGGTAGGTAGGTAGGTACCCGAGCAAGGAGTTGCTTCGCTTCGTGGTAGAATATTGTTGAGAGATTGTATGTGCGCAGAAAAACCCTGAAGATAAGAGAAAAAGATTGGAAATATTTTCGACAACCGCTTACATACAATTTGGTTATACCGGTAGAGAGAGGTAAGAAAGCCTCGGTGTGGGAAAGTGGTTAGTATCATGATTCAATACACGCAAGGAGATACCATTTTTCTTTTTCTTTCCTTTTTCAGAGCACAGGAGGTGACAACGGACGAACGGATGAGTCGGACGCAAGGAATAATTGTGGCAAAATCTGAGACGTTGTTATTAAGAATAGTCTCAAGTACAGCTATATCTAAACGAATATATAAACTTTTAGAACCTATTATAAAGCTAAGATAAAGCTGAGGTATCTGATGTCGTCGAGAACCGCGGCAATACCCGATATTTAGTTAGGTTTCTAAGTACAAGAAGGTAAATTATAATAAATAGCAGTTAGTAAATGGTTAGTATATGGCTTGCGCCATTTGAGTCTACTAAGTGGGCTCCTTATCTCAAGTCTTCCCATCGTTCGCCAAGCTGGCCTTAGTCGAAAGAGATCAACAGCATGTTCGTTCGACATGAGACTTTCTCAGCTCTCTGACTGACACATGCCGATATACAACACTTTTACTGGCTAGGTAGCTTCTGACCGCCGGGTACGAGGCGCTGGAAGACCTTATTAGGGTCGTAAGCGGCTTGCACAGCAAGAAGGTTCTGCACGCTCTCGTTACCGTAGCTCTCGATTGCCGGCTGGTCCCAGCCAGAGTACGTCAACATGCTATACGTGGCAACATATTAGCAATCCGTATTAACTATTCGCCGACTAGTCATAAATATATTTATAAGAGACTTACATATACGGGTGGAGAAGACCCCGGCTTTCCGCGAGCGCCTGTTGGGACTTGACGAAATCATCGTGAGCTGGCAAGACCACATCCGCGTCGTCTAAGGAGTCGAAGGTAACACCGAAGTAGATGGCTATAGTATCACATTCCATGGTTAGCAAGCCTCATTCACGTTTTCATATCAACTAGGGGATCATGTAAGGGTGAGACATACCGCCCAAGACATCACCAGTGTCTTCGAGGCCAAGGCTGTTTCCTCCATAGGCAATACCTTGCTGGATTGTCTTGGGAGTAATAGGCATGTTGACGTGAAGGCCGTAGAAACCGGAAATGTTCTGGTAGTTCTTGCACCAGGCGTGGAAGTTGGCCCAGAGATCCTTGTACAGCTGAGCGTCGGCGTAGACGGTGAAGACTCGCTGCTCCTGACTGCGAAGTTGTCAGCATCCGAGATAGGAGATCATTCAATATGCGAACTTACACAAACCCATCGCCAAATGCTGCGTTGAGCTCGCGAGACAGATCGTGGTACGGCCTGTTCTTCAAGGTGCTGTTGAAGTGGGGGGTATCGACCCATCCTTTCATAATTTCGGGGAGCTCGAAGACGTTCTTGTTGTACATCACGGGGCTGAAGTTGATAGCCTCGTCAGTCGTCCCGTTGTATCCATACTGAGGCAGGACGTGTGTTAGCTGGTCGTCGACAGCTTGGCGGACGGAGTAGTCATAAACGAGGTCAAGGACTTGGTCAAGCTCCGACTCGGCGTAGGACACAACGCCGCCATAGATATTACCGTCAGTCTTTTCAAGTCGGAGCGTGAAAGAGGTGACAACACCGAAGTTGTTGTTTCCACCCTTTAGAGCCTTGAATAGGTCGGGGTGGCTGGTGGCATTCGCGTTGACAATGGTAGCGTTGGCTAAGACAACCTCGTAGTTGAGCACATTGTCGATAGCGAAACCGTTCTTGTTCACAAGGAAGTTGATACCAGCTCCGACGGCAACACCAAGCCCGACCTTTGCGTAACGACCAATCATGGCAGTCAAGTTAGCTGGGTCAAGTCCGGCATAGATATCGCCCATAATGTAACCCGAGCCGACGGTGGCGCTGGATCCGTCGGCGGCAATGTCGAATCTCTTGAGATTCTCCATGGGTATCAGGATACCATCGTGAATGCTGGCAGCACCGGGGATGGCGCTATGCCCACCCCCCTTAATAGAGAACTTGCAGTCATTCTGCACCAAGAGGCTCACGGCCTGGGCAACCTTCTCCGGGGTATCAGGCATGAAGATACATTGGGGCGAAAGAACCTCAGTGGAAGCTTTATTACATGGGATAGTTAGACGTAGACAACTTAAGGAACGTAGATAATCCAAACCAGGTACTTACACCAGAAGTTCTCATTCTCGGTCTCGTAGGTTGCAGAAGCTTCCATGAAGGTATCACTCGACATCAGGTTCAGCAAAGATTCACACTGCAGCACATGATCAAGAGATCGTTAGATAAGAGCAGCTCTACCATGGTCTTGGGATGATCTTACACATTGTGCTGTCGGTGCGGCGGCGGCTAATCGCACGCTCGCGCTCGCGACGAAGAGAGTTGCAAGGACGTCAGAGAAACCCATCTTTGATGCAGAGTATATTAAGGGGGCAATGAGTTGAGACTGTGATTGGCCGAGTGGTCGATGAGTTACGGAAGAAATCAGTCATGATTGCGGCGAACTACGGGCCCTATATATTAATTTGCCTTCACATATATTACCTTCGCCGTCGACGTCAAGCCCAGAGGCAGTCTATCAGCTGCTACTCGGGTCCGGCTTCACCATTGTAATACTCTGGCCTAGCTCTTACGATTCTAGGTCGAAATGCGGCGCAGCGGTGTATAATCCGAGTCTTCCACTTTTCTCAGCCGCGTTGAAGAATATCATATCAGGCTACACGGCTGAGGTGCCGCCCATGTGGTTTTTCTGCAGTCCAGGATGTGAATCCCTTATATTCCTGCCCGTGGTTCGAGTGGTCAACTCGGGGTTTCTGCAGGCCTTTGCGGACCACATCACCGGACTTTAGAACAAGGGCTTCCGGGTCCAATGTTTGATGAACCATCGAGACAATTAAGTCATCATGTTCGCTTCACCTAGGTCTGGGGAGTTCTAGCAAATGGGGAATCTGCCATGTTCCTAGTGCTGATCGGTCAGCGTTGCAACGATCAGCCCCTTAACTAACGGTATGTAGCCTACGCCCGACACCACGGTACTGGAGTATGCCCAGACATTGAACGTGAAGCTCATCATTACTTCTAGTGATCGGCATCTTGTGTGACTTATGACCAATCAGTCGATCTGGTGATGCGGTGATATACGATTATTGAGTTCATGGGGTAAATCCTATCAACTTACTCTGCCAATTAATCCTGGTCCTTAGTGTATACCGGCCCATGTGGGAGGCTGGATATCGGCAATGCCTTCAAGTCGGATTGCACGAATAGGCTGATGAATTTCCGCGGAGCTGGTTTAGCAGGCCTGCACCCGACACATCCGGTCCGGAACCAGGTTTGCATAAATCGTCCGAGCGGTGGCGTCGGTGCGCGACACTGTGTAACAGGAAGAGAGTGCTCCAGATCTCAGAACTTCCCGGTAATTTTAGGAATATGAAGGACCTGAAGTCTTCTCGAGCAAACGTTCAAGGTTACACATGAGCCGGACAATGTTATATTCGGTGTGGAAATCCTCGGTCCCCACCGTTTGGTGGTTCCGATGGTATGAACATTATGTCAAGGATAGCATGACGCTAAGCTGTAGCAGCAACTCCGGTATAGAACTTGATTCTCACAAGAACGTGGCGAAGTCGTAAGCATTTTCGTCAGGGTTGAATGTTGGTGTGACAAGTTGAAAGAGAAGGAAAAATGGGTTCCCATATGAAAACCATACTATGATAGAATTGAGAAGGAATTATTGGCAACTTGAAACAGATATTCGATAATAAACAATATACTGTACCTAGCCAATGGAGACTTAAACAGTGTGATACGAAATTGTTGTAAAGCTCCTTGAGTAAGATTTTCCTATACCATGAGTAATTCTTACCTAATTTTGAATGAGATATACAAGCTGGCAAGTCCTTGATCCTCGCCTTAACTATTTGTTCGTACGTACACGTGGCCTCTATACACTTACGTACTCAATAACAGGACCCTTGCAGCTGAGTATTTCCGAAAGGAGGAATGGGTATCACATCACTAAAAAGGTTAACGTCAATTCGAAATAAACAGTCAAATAGTATCACTGGACTTCAATTTATGTGAAACTTACTTGGCATGTGTAGAGCCGATCATAGTGAAAGTTTCCTGCAGTGAATTACTGCTCAGCATTGCGCAGGTCCGTAGATGATGAAGCGAAAAACTCGGGTCCGCGACCACAACACCGAAATAAAATAGCCAACATGGGAATCTTGGCTTCCCAGGAGGTATCAAGCGCATTGAAAGTCAGTCGCCAAGATGCTACCGCAAATTCCTCTCGTCTTCTCGTCGCTGGCAGCAGTGCTGCAGGAGCCATGCCAAGACCTTCGTATCCCGGTCTCCGTACAGAAAACGACGACCTACGAGTTCTCAAATGAGAACTACAATGCGGAGGTCCTATATGCTTTGGCAGGGAAAGAAATCCTAGTGTCGAATGAATACGAAATGTCGGCTAGACTTTGCCTACCCGAAAGTCAAAGCAGCGAGGAGTCTCATGAGGACACGCTCCAGATTCTCATCCACGGTGCTTCTTTCAACAAGAAGATGTGGGATATCCAGTACAAGCCGGAGACGTACAGCTATGTCCAGCGCATGAGCAAGGAGGGATACCCCACCTTAGCCGTAGACCTGGTCGGCAATGGAAACAGCACTTTTCCTGACGGACTCCTGGAAGCCCAGACTCAGATGTACGTAGCTACCATCCATCATCTAATCCAGAAGCTCCGCAACGGTGAGGTCGGCGGCAAGTCCTGGGATAAGATTGTTCTGGTCGGGTTCTCCATCGGCGCCATCACGGCCAACTCGCTTGCGCAGCAGTATCCCGAGGATGTTGATGCCATCGTGTTACACGGCATCTCGTGGGACTTGACCTGGATTTACCCTGCTTTCCTTTCCGGACTTCAGGCACCCGCGCAGCAGATCGACCCCGACAAATGGGGCTCAATCCCGCCTACATACCAGACGCAATCGTCCCGGGAAGGACGATTGGTGGCATGCTTTGCTGGATCCTACGACCCGGACATCGTGGAGTACGACTGGTAAGTCCGATTGTGTTCCATGTTATTTGCCGCGAGACACCTGCTAAGATAATACCGTAGGCAAACTCGCGACTTCGACACGCTGGGAGCTGCCGTCACATTCACCTATCATCTTGTTGAGGCTCCCGAATACAAGGGGCCCGTATTCCTAGGAATTGGTGATCGTAAGTGACCCCTCCTGCGATGATGAGCATGCCCACTGACAACTGACCCCGCAATCGCAGAGGACTCGACATTCTGTGGCGGCAAGGTCTGTCGCGAGCAGCCATACGCACTGTACAATCGGTTCCCCAAGGCCCAGGCGTACGATATCAAGGTGTACGGAGAGACGGGCCACCTGATTCTGTACCACAACAGCGGGCCTCAACTGATGGCAGACACGCTTGCGTTCCTTGGAGCCAACGGATTTTAAGTGTCGGGGCGAGATATCCGGCTCATGGCATGGCAATTGGACAGAAGCAGAAGGGAGGGAGGAAGAGGGAGGACGAGGAAAGATTGTCAAAATCAGACTTGTGTACCGTGTAACAGCATGGCAGCAAATGGACCGGCGCTGGATTGATTTTTCATTTGGAGTTAAGGAGTAAGGTAGTTTAGTTTGTGTACGGTTTGGATACGAAGTCATAAAAGCAAGATCACCTACACCTTCGAATTTGAATTTAGAAAATTCGATGTACGAAGTAGTCGCGAGTTATTTCGTACTTGAGTACTCGACGTATCTATTATCATCCCAGCCAGCACCTTCTCCAGTCCACCATCTACGACTTAATTGCATATTGATATTGATGCAACAAAAAGACACTAAGACCCTTGTAGAAAAGCAACATCATACATGCTAAGACTAACTCGGAAATAGCAAGGTGCGTCACCTCACGATCGTCTGCACCATTCTCTAGCGACCTATCAACACTAACACTCTCTTATACCCACTTCCGATTACGTTTAATCCGTCTCTCTTTGATCTGTCCTATACTACTACATGTATTTTTAGTCTGCTATGGCCGTTCTCGTGGTACCTTACCTCGACAGGCACCATTCACCTACTGATGTTGATCACAAGACCTAACCCTACCCCGTAATGGCGAGTCTAGCTACTCCCCCTGCGGCAGCTGTTGTGCCGGCCCAGCTAGGCTTTCTAGCAATCTTCAATCCCTCACTAGGGACTACCGACGAGACTCTCGACGACCAGATAGTCTACTATGCCTCCGTAAATACCCAATCCAAGAAACGACGGCACCGCTCCCGCGGCAAGCCCACCGATAGCATCTCCCAGGATGAGCGAAACGAGCGATTGAGACAGATTGGTTTGGCGCAGGGTATGGTCGAGTTCAGTCGCGGGTTCGCCGATGGTAAGCCTGTTGACACGATAGAGACTGAGAAGAGCCGCGTCGTTCTACACGAACTAGAACCCGGGTGGTGGATTTTGGCTGTAAGCAGATACGGTCTATACATATAGGACGAGAGGCTGACATGACCCTCTTGTTGCCAATATAGTCTATCGATTTGACGAAGCTGCCTCTGCCCCTAAGACTTGGAGTCCCCTCTCCAAACTCAAAAGACGATTCGTCCGAAAACGTCGAATACTCGTCCCGAGAACTCAAGCCAGCCGTATTGCTCATGCAAGATCTTTTACGCGCGCATTCCGTCTTCCTGCTCCACCACTCAGCGTCTCTAAGCGCCTTGTTTGTTCGATCGAGACGGACGAAGTTCGTAAGCATATTAAGCAGATACTGGGACCTTTTCCTATCCACATGGAACGTTATGTTACATGGTAACCCCGCCACCAATATTTTTGGAGGCATCAAGATTGCTGCTTGCGGCGAACTTGGGGTCGGCGTTGGCGAGGAAGAACGTGGAAGTGGCGAGAGAGAAGTTTTAGAAGGATTTGTTGATCGAGTCGAGGGCTTGGTTGACCTGATCGTTTCTAAGTTTGGCCCCTCAGATCTGGAGGCGGGTGAGGATCCTAAGAAAGACCCTAAGTCTGTCGACGATTCCGAGTCAAAATGGATCGGCACCGGCGAAGAACCGGGGGCCGAAGATGGTGCCGTATTCTTAGGCGTTGGAGCCTTATCAAGGAAATCGCTACGCGACGTGACATACTGGATGGAGGACCTCTACACTTGGGGCGAGGATGCCTACGGCGTGAGAGACAGCCCAGCCTCAATACGTCAAGCAAAAAAGTCCAAGAAAGCTCTTAAGGAGAGCGACAAGATTGACTCAAAACGGCAGAACGTACAGCACCAGACTATACATGAGTCGGACACAGCATCGCCGAAAAATGCCGAAAATTCGACAGACGGGACCGGGGCCAATCGGTTTATGAGCTATCTTAAAATGGGCTATGGCACTCATTGGACATTAGGTGGTAACTCTGGTGGAAGCGAGGTTACTACCCAGGATGTCGAATCCACTCCCACGAATGCTTCCAGTGACTCGCGTCGTCCCTCCAAGGCACTCAGCGCTGATTCGGGATATTACCTAATCGGATTACTGGGAGATGTCGAAGAGACGGGCAACGCCGAACACGATGAGGACAGGGAACAATCCGATTGTGCATTTGAGGATGTCGAATACAACTCTAGAGTCTTGCTACGAACACTGACTGTGGAGCTAGAAAACGTAAAGCGCCCTGAAACTGAGATAGCCCGGGATTTCGGCAGCAAACACCATGAGCTCATGACGACCGAGGGCGGCCGGCAAGGTTCTGAAGATCAGATGCTCCAGTTCGATAGCCAAGACCGTAACAAAACCGGGAAAGTGCGCGTGGTAGTATATGTCAATAAGCCATTCATATATACGTTCCTGTTTCAAAACAGAACGGACTCGTTGGCGTGGGATGCATTATACAGATCATTGCACTATCAATTGGCGCCTCTTCGGAAACCACTAGCCACCTCTACAGCTTACCGTCCCGGAAGACCGGATGTCGGCGCAGCAGGTTCCCACATCTTCGACCTCGTATGGGACCCGGAAGCCATGACAGTCCAGTCTACCATACCTAGCATACCCACGTCCTTACAGATGGTGCCAGATGATGTACAGCCCCTCTGGTCCCGAGCGGAGGCCGTCAATACTCACAATCAAATCCTCACCACTTTCATGGCAACATCGACGGATTCGTCCGAACTCGAACGTACCTGCAAGACCAACCGCGGCTGGTGGGTCGTTTGGACTCGCATAATAGAACATGAGGGGGCTCAAAGCTCGCCAGAATCGCCAGAGTCGTCGGATGCCAACCAAACCGTAAGCCTGCCACACAGCGAATCGGCGGGCAGCACGGATTCCCACAGTCAACAAAAGAGCGCGCATGCCAAGGGCAAAATTGGCAAGGAGATCTTCCTGATACGTCGAGCTGGCGAACATACCCGGCTTCGAGGTCTCAGTGGCTCGTATTCCGAGGGTGGTAGTGCCTGGGCCGATGGAGCTAGCCGCCTTACTCAAGGCATCGGCGTGGACACGAAAAAATACATTGAGAGCTTGTTGAGCCTAGGTCGATAGATCCTTTTCATTCTGTTCACTTTGTTGGCCGCAGACGTAGGTTTCGTGAAGGCTAGGACGGTCTTTTGGACGGTTAAATATACCTACCTCTTATATAGACATATGGGACGCTGTCTATGGCTCCCGCGGATACACTATCGAGGCACTTCAAGGGTTCACAGTTAGACTCCTATTAGATTCGAGGTCTTATCATTCGGCATTAGGGAAACGGGCGAAGATTGACGCGGTTACGATTACGAATATGTATATGAGCTGAGGTTCAACGATGATGCAGCAGACAAGACGGTGGGGATTTGAAGGTATCAATCGATACTTACCTGCTTTCGAACCAGACTCTTTTTCCTGAGACCCAAGGCGCATACATGATATCAACTGTGCCAATGAAGGAGATGCGGTGGGGTTCGGTTGATTATAATAAACTTTATTTCTAAAGCTTTCAATATCATCAACTTCCCATGACCTTGCAACTCTAATGAGACATGAAATGCTGTGTGTTTTGGGCCTGAATACTAATGATTAATTTTCAATATATTACAGGCATCAAGGTATCCAGTTAATTCCACCCACAGCACAGAAAAAGACTACATAGTAGGGACCTCTGGCATATTTAAATGACCCAGGAAAAAAGGGAGAGATCCCCCCTGGGGATGCGCAAATTGGCTCCATCTGTCAACAGGCATGCGATTTACACTAGCAGACTAGTATCTACTAACCCTGTCGCATAGGTCAAGCTCATTTAATCGATACGAACAGGGAGAAAAAACATGTGAACAGCAGCGCGTTTGATAGCATGGGGTCAGTTGGCTACGAAAGCTGGGAGACAAACGTTAGGTAGACATGGAGCAAAAAGATACAATGAGTATTGGTGGAAGTCTTTTCATTTCTGAATCGCTAGATCGTGTCTGATCAGATAATGTAAACTATGGACAAGAATCGAAGTCTATGTTCCGCTCCCCGAAGGCCGAATATAGAAATAACCTTAGGCACATTTGTTATGGGACTCCCAGGAGCCGTGATAACACACATTCTCCGAGAAATGCCAACCGAGCCGTGCTAAGACCGGCCCGTGTTGGGATATTCAATGCGCCAACCGTTCTTTTTTGCGAACACCCCTTCCTTTGGTATAATCGCCCGTGGCCCAAGCATTTCCAGTGCCGGAATAATAAGTCAAGAAGAGAAGAATATGTCATCAAGGGTCGACAACCCGTTTTTCGTCGTCAATCAGATACTCTGCGCGAACCCGTGTGGATTTTTTTTTCGTCAACGCCAAAAACGCGTTTTCCGAAAAAAAGACAGGCAGAAAAAAACAAGAATCGACGCCTAGTGTGTTTTTCCCCGACCGCAGCGAGTGAGGATCAAGAAATCCTCTAGTCGAGCTTAGATAGTAGTAGGTAAGAGAAAACCTCTTACTCGTCGATCTCCCAGGTGCAGTCGAGACGACCGGCAGTGAGGGAGCCGAACAGGGACGAGAAGGTGTGCGGGGTGACGTCGATGGCGTGGCCCGAGCAGCCGGCGCAGCGGTCGCGGATGGTAGCCTTGGCGGTGGTGCCGTCGGGTGCCGTGATGGTGATGGTCTTGTCGCAGAGCGGGTGCGCCGGCTGGTCGATACCGTACGACGTGGCCGTGCTGATGGCATCCCAAAAACCCTCAGGAATGGCGACGATGTTCGTCGTGTCGTCCTTGCCCGTGTCATCGTAGCCGCACGCGCCGAGGCCCACGTTGTAGTACGTGATCTGACCTGAATACTCCGTGGCGTACTGGATTCCGTCGCTGCTGGTGCTGCCGCTGGAGGAGGCGGTGCTAGATGCCGCGGAGGACGCGGCGTATGTGCTGGTTGCGGCCTCTGATGTAGTAGCTTCCGTAGTAGCCTCCGCCGTGGTGGTGGGATACGTAGTCGCAGCCTGGCTGGTAGTGGTTGCGAGAGTTGTCGGGGACGCAGCCTGGTAGGTGGTCTGGGCAGAACTGACTGTGGTGGTAGGCGTCGTCTGCGTGGTCTGGGGTGCGGCCTCAGCGGTAGCTACCTGCGTCTCGGCAGTGGAGACTGTTGAGGTAGCAGTTGTTGAGGTAGCAGTGCTGCTGGTGCTGGAGCTGGAGCTGGAGGCGTCAGGCTGGAAGAACTGTCCGGCATAACCAGAGGTGGTCTCATGAGGCGAAGGGCCAATGGTCTGTGTAGAGTCGCCGCCGATCACGACAGTGGCAGTCTCCCAGACGGTTTCCCATTCGGTGACATAGTCTCTCTTCTCATGGTGGTGTTGACGCTTGTGACCGTGTGGCTGAGCAACGGCGACTGAGGCCAGAAGGGCAGCGGCGATTGTTGCAGACTTCATAATGAATAATATTCTTGAGCTGTTATTGTTATTGTTGGGAAAGACGGAATCAAGTGCGAACCAAGGATCCAGCCGGTGTTGGGATATCTTCGAAAAGTGCTGTGCTGACTCAAGGAGTGGGCAACAAAGAAGGTCTTATTGATCTCTTTTGCTTGTTGTAAGGACTGGTAGTACGGATTTCAGATTTCTCTTCCTTCAAGAATGAATGTGATGAGAGCAGCTGTACCGAAGAATGAATGTATACAGTCAGTGAGCACTGCTCCTGTAGGAAAAGAATGTACGATGTGTTGTCGTGGTGTGAAAAGAGAGAGTAACAGGTGACGAGGAAAGGAATGTTCAGGGGTTATTTATTCCGCATGGCGAAAGAAAACTCTCGTGGATGCCGCAGGGACGGGACAGGGGTTAAGGGAAAAAACAAGTGCAACAAAGCAAGTCTGAGCTGGATTGGGGTTAGAGCCTCTCGAGTCATGTACATTCATTGTACCTAGGTACTGTTGGATCTGGCTGATCATGGCTGATTGGTCAGGCCAAGTTGAAACAACCCTCAACTGGGGGCTTCCTAGATCCCCTCTCTCGGGCTGGATCATCCAATCCAATCAGCCCCTACAGACGGACGAGAAAGATGGGGATAAGATGGAGAGGAGCTAACGTGGCTCAGGGTTGTCACCACCTGGCTTAGGGCTGGGGTCCTAAGCGTACCTGAATCGTACCTGGCCATGCCTGCATGCAAGGTAGGTATGGACGGATGCCGTCAGTTAATAGGCCAATGAGACGATTGTCTCCCCTGAATTAATCGCACTGCGACGACACTAGCTCAGCTAGCTTGATTAGCGCTAGGACCGTCAGGACCGTTCAAAGGACGATCGCTCGGAGTCTCCCTTCCATCGTTCCAGTAGCCAACCCCAAGCCTAGAGCAGACGCTTTTCTTTCATGACTCCAGAACGGTCTCCACGTCGGGCCACGTTGCGCGTTCAAAAGGGCTACTCTGGTCTCTTTCAGCTATCCACCAACATGGGCGTCTAGACAACTTCTGCGCCCCGGCCCTCGCCGTGCAATATTCATTAGCTAACGGTGCCTCTTTATTTCCACGTCGGGTGAGTGGAGCAAATCTGCAAGCATGCAGTTGTCAACGCCATCTCACGCCCGGTGTTCCCGCCAGGGGGACTCGGTCCGATGCTTAAGAATTACTATGACTTAGGGTAGCCTAAGGCTTCAGGAGTTGCGGATGCGTTTGTTAATGGAGCTGATGGGCTGCCGAGCGACACCAACAGCATTCGAGTTCTTTCAAGTCGGCTGCCTTAGAGGGCCATCATCCCGTCCGGCTACCTACGGGCATGTGAGGGAGTCCCACCGCTTCTAGTCATGAAGTTCCTCATGCTGTGGGCATCCGAATGCCGGCATTCATATTCCCTGTCACCGTTACTGATAATTGATGCCAACCTTCGGTCTCTTACATCAAATGTGCTCGCAATCTATCCGTGGCCTCTGTGGCTACAGGTTAAATCTATCCGCGGACGATAGAGTCATCCCGTCTCAAAGGAACGGTGTTTGTGGCACATGGAACAATACGTTACAAGTGAGTTCAGTTACCCCGGACCTCATACCTACCTACTTTAACTATTATTGTCCTTTGTCTCTCAAAAGGTTGTCAACGAAAACGTGGAGACTGCAACCTTTGAGTTTTGAGTTGCGGGACCAGCCTTGAGTTTTTTTTTCTCGGATGTCACCGGCGTACGGCATTAACCTTGAAGATCTAACCCCGAACTGACTAACCTAGAATTTTAGCGCAACGCCTTTACTGGCGACTGGACACTCCTCTGATATCTTGACACGTTCGATCATTGCCGTGCGGTAGACAATTATCCCCTGAATCATATGAGCTGGGAATGACTTTCTAAATATTACATAGGTGTGTACGTCGTCTTAAGAATATTCGGCCAGTCGATTTTATGTTGTGAATGGGAGTCTCTAGATCTGTCAGGTCGCTGCGCTCGCTAGTGACGAACTACTTATCCACTATTTAAGGCACGTAAGAAGGCTACAGATCTGCATCCTCCCGTCACTTGGCACTTTACTTGGTATTCAAAAGGATGGTTTCCACGTAACTCTGTGACACGACTGGCTGGTACCTCCACACGAAGCTACTTAGCGCAAACGCCCTGGCTCTGGTGAAAGTTGACTCGCTCTACCGGGTAGTTGCCTTATGCCGCCTGGAAGGTATACAGAAACAGCCCTTCTCGGCTGAAGACCGGACGATCTTCATCTGGCAACTCCGTAACCTTGAACATCTTTTGCGCCTTCTTGAGGAACTGCATGTCGGCACGTCTCCTCTTCTTGAAGCAAAAGTAGATGGTGGCCGACGGACATAGCTTCAGGAGATCTGATAGCGTAGCCAGGAGCAACGGGAAGGCAGGCTCGAAGTAGACGCAGTCGGCCGCAAGTATAATATCGGGCTTGAAACCCGTGATCTCCTGCGGGAGCGGTTCGCCCCTTCGACAGATGTCAACTTAGCTGCACGTACGCGTGGAGATCTGCATCGTCATGATACACCTGGCTCTGCGGGGATAGGGGGGATGAGGAACCGACTAACCAGTTTAATATGGCGGCCTTGGCTTTGCCTTCGAGACGATTCAAGCTGATGTTGTGTTCCATCAAGAAATGCATCTCCACCTGATCCGTGATATAGAGCGGGTTCTCAACTTCACATCCTCTAGCAACTGCCAAGCCTACTAAACCGCCTCCTGCTCCTAGCTCCAGTCTACACGTGGACTGTTAGAGACTGTACCGCGACTCGCGTCATGGAGGGCGAGGATGTGGTTCGCTGAGGCCTTACATTCGTGATTTCTTCAGGTCGTCTCGGTGGTACCGGAGCATGTGCTTCCCAAGAGTCATACCCGCCGGCCATGTTTGTCCTCCACAACCTGACGATAGGTCTTCATGCAATTTAAGAGGCTCGGAAAGGAGTCCGGAAAAGTCGACAGAAGTGGTCCCGGCGGACTTGTAAACCGGCAGAGGTGTTAAGTCCTCGCCGACTGTTAGGGGCGAGAATTCGGGGGATGGGGATCTCTGGGGCGGCAGCATCTCGAAGTTTGATAGCCGACTCCTAACACAGTGGTCGTTCCACGTTAAGTTTTCCTAAGAAGGGTGGTCCAAGTAAAACAAACACCGATATTCGGACCTAGTAAAAAGCTTCTGTCCCCGACTTTTTTGGATTGCTAATCTTCGCATGTCGTTCTTTCCTACACGAGTCAGGCTATGGGGATCTAGACCCAACGCCCCTTTACCGCACTAAGCAGTACAAGTAACGACGATACCAGACTCCACTCTGTGTAATTGAATAAGTCCGAGTCAAGATAAGCGTGGCCTCTTTTCCTTGAGGCAATTGTTGCGCTATGAAAATCGCTATGTATCGCGAGGAGTTGGCTGGTCGGCTGTCAGGACGTGACGATAGCATCATCGAAAGTGCAAGCATCGTATTTCCGTGTTCTTTTACGCCAGGGGTTTAAAACTGATATTTTTCTCTGCGGGGAAGAACTAGTTAATGCTTCTTCCCATATTGTTACGAAAGATATCTACGACGAGTATCCGTGAGCAAGTTGTCGGTATCATCAGAGCTCAACTTACTTGATGCGTTCTTCAGATAAGGTAAGTTGCAACTCGCACAGCGCAAATTTTCCGTCTCATAGGTTGATGGATTACTCTGCCTTGCGCTAGACACCAGGGAGAGGAAAAGACTAGAATTTACATTCCATACATACCAATAGTCAAGGTGGACTTTCTACCTACGCTGAACTGTATTGGAGTCTATTGGTTCAGTCGGCGTTTGGAGCCTCATGGTTGCGCTACCAGAGTTGGATTTACAATCTAGTCCCGACGTGAGTCCTCCTTGCGAGTTGTTAAGACCTCACAATAAGTGGGTGTGTTATCGCATCAAGAAGCTGTAGCCTGAGATGACGTCTTGAAAGTTAGACTAATTGAACATGTTAACTCATGTTCATGTAAGAGATATGTAGGTACCTAATCTTTCCTATTCGCCGTTGATACCCTCCCAAAACTCATAAAATAAAACAGTTAGTGTTGGAAGCCTCAAGTCTATAACGGAGCTCCGAATAGACCTAAGAAATTTAGACATAGACGAAAGCAATTATTGCGCTCTGCTTCTTAACCTTGGCTCGCACGCTCGTTTATTCACCTCTAGCACCTTTAGTCAATAGGAATATTGGCTAGTCGTGCCATTTTTACCTCTCAAGGGGCAGTGCTGTTATTAAAATGCATCAAATTTCTAGGAGTTTCGTCTCCCTTGGCAGCAGCCCGCGTTATGTGGTGTGCGGCCCGCCGTGTGGAATGCGATCGCCCTCCCGCCGCGGAAGATCGATGTCGGCGCGTGGCTAAGACATCGAAATTCCATCAGCCTCAAACCACCCCTCAGGCGCGTTGACGAGCAAAGAATCATCACGCGATGAAACCAATTAAGCTGCTGAAACTGTCCAACCCCGTCGTCATTATCGAATTCGCGCGCTTGGGAGCCGTCCCGCGACGGCCTTCCAGGGCAGGGCAGGGCGGCGAAGGCAGTGGCAAGGGAGTGATAGTCAAGCTCACCATGTCCGTTGAAGAACGGTGCTGGGCCTTTCTATGGCCTGGCATCAATTCTGCTTTCGCGATTCTCTTCTTCGTTCTCTTCACGATAGTATCCTTGCCTCGTCACGATAATCTTGTACATCACACTCCAATCCGATCCTGGATATCAGCTGTCGCAAACCTGGCGCTGCCTTACTCGGCGCAGTTGTTCCCTCCTATGATATCAGCTCAATAACTATTACACATCATGATGGTGGAAAGATGTAAAAGAGCTTTCGCATTCGGTGCGGCCCTGGCGGCGACGCTCGTAGGCGCGGCTCCGGTCGACTACTTTCCAATCAACTCACAGCTACCGCCTGTAGCCCGAATATCGCGAGACTTCGAATTCATCTTTTCCCCTCTCACCTTCTCATCTCCTACTAATATGACATACCGCCTCCAAAACGGACCTAAGTGGCTCTCGATAGATAGTTCCTCACGACGCCTGTTCGGGACGCCTGGCGATAAAGACATCCCGCCTGGCGAGGTAGTCGGAGTCCCAATAGACCTAGTCGCTCAAGACAAAACGGGGTCGACGACGACGATGGCGACGTTAGTAGTGTCTAGGAATCCTCCGCCTCAGATCGCCGTGCCTATAGCAGAGCAGCTCCCGAAATTCGGGACGTATATAGCCCCTTCATCACTACATCTTCACCCTGCGAGACCTTTCTCTTTCTCATTCGCGAAGGACACATTCAAAACCGCTAGCGGAAAGGGAGGACTCAACTTCTACGCCCTGACTGGCGACAATACGCCTTTACCTTCGTGGATATCCTTTAATAACGAAAAGCTCGAGTTCTCTGGCAAGACGCCCCCTTTCGAGTCTCTTATCCAGCCACCAGAGACATTTAGCTTCCAGCTAGTTGCATCGGACGTCGTTGGATTCGCGTCCGTCTCAACGACTTTCTCCCTCGTGGTCGGGAGCCACGAACTGACTGCTGATCCGACGGTGGTTAAACTCAATGCGACGCACGGTAATCATTTGGTATACGACGATCTACCAAACGTGCTAAAACTGGACAAGAAGCCCGTGAAACCGGAAGATGTTGCAACGATATCCGCATCTAATCTACCCCCATGGCTGTCCTTCGATAACAAAACTTGGAAGTTAGAAGGCACACCTGAGCCGACGGCCGAGTCGTCCAATATCACTATAGCCGTCACAGACAAGTTCCTTGATACTTTTAACCTAACAGTTTCAATCAGGTTTGGCCTATTCGTTTCCGATCTGCCGGATCTTAACCTGATTCCAGGCGCCGACTTTTCTTTCGACCTGAAGAAATACCTCTCGAATGTATCGGATGTAATGGTCACTTTGAACGACGATCCGGATGCGCCTTGGGCCGAGTTCAACTCTTCTTCGTTGATTCTCTCGGGAACCGTTCCCAAACCTAGGTCGAAGTCTGCATCCGCATCACAAATCTCCTTCAAAGCCGCATCGAAGCAGACGAATGACATAGAAACGAAATCCATGAACATACGTGTCGCCTCTACTTCTCCTTCTCCTTCTCCCACACCCTCACCAACGCCGAGTACCGAGCCGACAAAGGCTAACGACGAGGGCCCGAATAAGAATCTATTGTGGTTACTTGTCATCCCAATATTATTAACATTTATCGGCATCATTGCTCTCCTTTTCTATATTCGAAGACAGCGGCAACAGCATAACAGAGTCAGTATAAAAAAGGTATCTGGCCCCATGCCGGGAAGCTTCGTGTTCAACCGCCCTGACGGCCCAGGCAAGGGTTCTGGGTATGCCGAGAGGCGGATGTTGGACGTAGGACGGCGGCGTCTTTCCAACAGCAGTATATCAGCCCAAAACAGTGGTGCTTCGGCTGCTGTCTCGAATCAGCAATCCTCGCAGGCGACGTCGAGCCTAGTCGGAAATCCGGCGCCGCATGCTATGATGGCCACGTACTCCTTGGCGAAATCACCCGCACATAGCGACATTCTGGAGACGAGGAGTTCCTGGTCTGCCGGACATTGTAACCAACTCTCTCCGCGAGGGATCGGCGCAACGGATGAAGTAAGCTTGCTGTCGGACACGAGTCTCGGATCAGGAGACGCGTATATCGCGGAAGCGCGCGCGTACTCTATTATCCGGACGCCACGAGGAGAAGCATTCCGAGGCCTCGAGGTACCGCTGAGTTCAGAGCCCTTTAGCATACAGAACACGCCAGAAATTGCATATACAACTGGTGGGAAGTATGACTCTGGTTCAGACAGTGCCATACCACCCGCTGTAGGGTATACTGTACGACCCACACCGCCGCTGCCGCTGCCCCAGCAGTCAGATCCGGGCCTAGGCATCCGTAGTGTCGGCCAAAGACTATCAAACCTCTGGAAGAGACAAAGCGGAAACCCAGTGCCCGAGGAACGTAAGAGACAGAGTATCCTCAGCGACGCAACGGGCCAGACGACCCGCACAAGTATCCTGACATCCGGAATATCTGGCGTAGGAGAGGAAGAGGCTACGACGAGCACGCTCGCAAGGCCGACGATAATACACATACCCAGCCGACCGGGCGAAGTGCGGCAGATGAGCAGGAACTCGCGACTGCACGAATCGTCACCGCGTTTCAGTGTCCGATCGGCTACGAAATCGCCTTCAAACTTCGGCTTGATGAGTCGCTCACCCGAACCGATAGACGAGAGCCCGGAGCTGCCGCCTACTCTCGAGGACCCCACAAATCCTCGCGCGAGCGACTCATCGTGGGACCGGCTCGCGAGGAACTCCCTAGGCATCGCGTACAAGGACCTGATCATCACGGAGCCCAGGAAAGTCGCCCCGGGCCGGGAGCCGCTGGCCGAGGTGATCTACGAGGACAACTGGATAAAGCACGAGATCGACCGGGATCTCCTGTCTCCGGACCAGTGGCTGCAGCCCGCAAACACGTCCGTCGCCGCCAACATGGTGGGCATAGCGACTACGTCGCCGGCCAACACCTCGAGCGAGCTGCCTCGACTGCCGCCCACGTCGGCGCTCGCGACGCCCAAAGGCGGCAAGCCCGGGTTCGAGCGGCGGCCGTCGCGGAACGCGGGCGCCACTGCTACTCTCTACCACACGCCGTCGCTCAGCTCGCGGTCCGACGCGTCGTCCTCGGTGCGCACGCAGATCGCCGTGGGCGGCGAGACCCGGACGCTGGCGTCTGCGACGACGCCGTCGACGGAGGACGGGTCGGCATGGGGGCCGCCGAACCGGCCGCTGCCCGAGACGCCGCTGCGCGGAGGGGGAGGTCGGGTACCGCTGGCGGACCGGTCTGCGAACGGGACGTCGTACCACTACAACAGTAACAACAACAACAACAACAACAACATCCACACCGATACGTCGGGGGCGGAGGACACGCCTTCCAGAAAGAGCTGGAAGACGGGCACGCGCAGCATGAAGAGCGCCAAGAGCCTGCGCAGCGTCTGGGCGGACGAGGAGGACGATGATGTGTGGGAGGATATGCGGCCGCCGACGACGTTCGTGGACGATTGGGACGACGGCATAGACAGCGAGGGGAGCTTCGCGGTCTATATCTAAAATGTGTATGGAGAGGAATAAGAAAAATATGATACCTACTAGTCACTTATAATACCATTACTTTGCCCATTGCATAGGTACTGTTCCAGTACTGATTACATATATCAGCATTCGGTTTGCTGCCGACCTGGCAGTAAACAGGGTGTGATCTCGCAAGGATTGCTGTCCGGCTAGGAAGATGTAGCGTTGCCCAGATGACCTCATCCACTAGAGCAATATCTCGCTCGTCTACAAGTATACTAGTACGCTGACGCCGTAGACGCGAGACCCCGTATACCCAACCTAGAGACAAGAATCGATAGAACCGCGCAATATTTCTCCATATATAGCTTTTATGCATACCACTTTGAGAAGCGTGCGTCGTCCGGTGTACCCGGAACAGGCCGAGGTCGAAGTTGGGGGTTTAGGTCGTATTCATTGGTACCCCTCTGGGCAACCGAAGTGGAAGGAGTAACCTAGGTTAGGTATGTATTGGGGAGCGGTATTGGTATACAAGTCGCCTGAGTGTAGAAAAGAGAGCCGTTTTCATGATCCTTTCAAGATTTCATAGTCAATAGTTGATATAGGAATGTTCTGCTTTAGCGAGAGAGATTCAGCAATGGAGAGAGAGACCTGGAGTTACTGTAGGTATAACCTATCTGTAGTCAATCTCCACCGAATAGAGTAAAGCAATGCATGATTGGTCGTGACTGTTACGTGCGTTACCATTTGCGTGGGGTCGGCTATACCTCGTAGAAAGGAGAAAGGCGATAAGCCCAAATCCGTCCTTTAACGATGGGCCTTATCAGGAATCCTAATTTAATCTCTTACAGGGTCGTTTCCAGACGGTAGGTCATGATCCTTCCCCTCAGGGCTCTGTTGTGAAATGGCACACGCGACACCTCTTAACAAGTACAAAAACTCCATTGTTTCCATTTCATAACTCCGACAAGCCGCGGAGCCTTGTAAAACTGTAGGTAGCCTTTTTGAGGGGTTGCCACCTGGGGCATTCGGGGTGATGGGGCGGGGTTCAAGACTTTATATCCGATGAAAAACCGGGTCCAAGGTAGATACCTACCAAGATGTTGGGTTAGGGATGAGTCGATACCCGAGCGTCATCGGTAATTTATCTTGGGTTAGGCAGCGTGTCGAGATCAATCTCTTTTGATCCGATTCGTAGTCTTTGATTCGTAGGTAATTTATCATTGCCTCGAGACGAGGGAGAAAAAAAAAACGAGAAACCGCTAAGGTGGTAATGATGTGGTGACGCATACCATATTCATTTTAAGCGACTCATTTTGGCCCATCTAGGCCACAATAGGCCTGAGACGTCAGATATTCCAATCTTATCAGCGCAGGTACTAACTTTGTTATAGAATACCTTTAAATCATATCCTTTTATATACTATATCATGTACTCTGCATCACCAATAAGACGCCTGCCTATTAAGAATTAGGTACATGTAGGGCTTTTAAATGAGCAACCTTTGGGTCTTTGATTAAATCTACGTCTCTAGGTACCTAAGTTACGTACTCGGGGGTGCAAGTGGTAAAGAGTAGAATAATCAGCTGCCAAAGGACTGCCCACTACTAGCGCCGGATTTTTTTCTGTGTCTGCGAGAAACGCAAAACCCCGCCTTGGCTGCGCCCTGCCCTTTCTCTACCAGTCTACCTAGGTACCTAAACCTACCTACCTGACTTACCTAAAACCCGCCTACAGCCTACGGTTGTCCAAGTATCTCAAGCACCGGGCAACCTGCACCAACTTTGAAATCACAATTCCTATTGCGCATCCTCGTGCCTTTTTTCTTCCCTCCTCCCACACTACACTACATCATTTCCCCAAGACACTACCGTGGTCTTTACCGCATTTGTCTACTTATTTATTTTCTATCGACGTGATTGAAAATTCTGACGATCTTCAACGCAAACCCACGATATTTGCCCCTCCTCCGTACATGCCCATCTGACCATACTGAGCCTGCGCGCCGCGACGTAATAAACCTCTTTCGCCATGGGTCAAACCCTCTCCGAGCCTGTCGTTGAGAAGGTATGTTACTATTTGCCCTGCTGATTCCTTCGATTGCGCCATCTCCATCTGTCCCCCGCGGCCTGCCTGCGTACCCCCGTGACTCCGCGCTTGGCCGATGGCCTTGCCAAACAACATCGCATGGCGCGGGATCTCCTACTTTGGCATACAACAATGCATTACATACCTCAACTTGAGATTCATACTAACATATTAATTTCCCACTAGGCTTCTGCCAAAGGCGAAGATGACCGACTTCTGTACGGCGTGTCTGCTATGCAAGGATGGCGTATTAGCATGGAGGATGCTCACTGCACTATTCTCGACCTTTTGACCCCTCAAGCCGATAATGAGAAGAAGGTCCACCCTTCTCGACTTTCGTTCTTCGGCGTTTTCGACGGTCATGGCGGAGACAAGGTTGCGCAGTTTGCGGGCAAGAATATCTTTGATATTCTGAAGAAGCAAGACACATTCAAGACCGGCAACTACGACCAGTCCCTGAAGGATACTTTCCTCGCGACCGATCGAGCAATTTTGAGTGGTATGGAATTTTATCATACAAAATGATCATATGGAGCTCAAACCTAACATTTGCTTAGACCCTCAATACGAGGAGGAGGTATCTGGATGCACTGCTTGTTGTGGCCTTATCACCAGCGAGAAGATCTTTATTGTTCGTAACCCCGCTATATTTCTGTCCTCGATCTGCAACTAATTTGGGTTGATAGGCGAATGCTGGTGATTCGAGAAGTGTCTTGGGTGTCAAGGGTAGAGCCAAGCCGCTTTCCTTCGACCACAAACCGCAGAACGAAGGTTAGTATAGATACCGGACCGCCCTGTGCCAACTATAGCCGCTAACATGTTTTTGTTTCTGCAGGCGAAAAGGCTCGCATTACTGCTGCTGGCGGCTTTGTTGACTTTGGACGTGTCAACGGCAATCTTGCTCTATCTCGAGCCATTGGAGATTTTGAGTTCAAGAAGAGCGCTGAGCTTGCGCCTGAGCAGCAAATAGTCACTGCGTATCCTGATGTAGTTACTCACGAGATCAGCGACGACGACGAATTCTTGGTCATTGCTTGCGATGGTATGCCTGAATCCGCGCATACTGACTAATTAGGCGCAGCTAACCCTGATTTAGGTATCTGGGACTGTCAGTCTTCCCAAGCGGTCATTGAATTCGTTAGAAGGGGTATTGCCGCAAAGCAGGAGTTGGACAAGATCTGCGAGAACATGATGGACAATTGCCTAGCGTCGAATTCGGAGACCGGTGGGGTCGGATGTGACAACATGACGATGATCATCGTGGGCTTCCTAAGAGGCAAATCCAAGGAGGAATGGTACGAAGAGATTGCCGGCCGCGTGGCTAAAGGCGATGGCCCTTGTGCCCCTCCTGAATACGGTATGCCATCTTAGAGCTCAGGGTCTGGAATAGTTCATAAAACTGACCTTGAGACTCAGCTGAATTCCGGGGACCTGGTGTGCATCATAACTTCCACGAAGACAGTGACAGTGGTTATGACGTTGACATGGACAACAAGTCTAAGACTTTCGGCATCGGCGGGTACAAGGGTCGCATCATCTTCCTGGGTGACGGAACCGAAGTACTCACCGACTCGGATGACACTGAGATGTTTGACAACTCTGAGGAAGATAAGGATCTCGCAAGCCAAGTATCTAAGAACTCGTCTGGCGAGGAAGAGAGCGATTCGAACCAACCTCCGCCTCGAGCTCCCTCTCCCCCTCCGCGCGCTAAGAAGGAGGACAAGTCTCAAGCGAAGACGAATGAATCAGCCAGTGCCCCCACAGCGGCGGATGTAGCCGCCGTCAAAGAGGAGCCCAAGGAGGCGAAATCGGAAGCTGCTGCCACATCTTAGAGATCGATTGGCGTATAAATTCGACAAAGGCAGGATAGTGTCAGGACTGTACCATGGGGCGTTATAAACCCATCGCCCGGTAATTGTTAGGATTCACCCCGCACATCCATGGAACGACTAAGAGCGGTAACGACAGAGCAATGGAGGGTTTTGTTTGTTTGGAACATGTGGGAATTACCAGAAGGAAAGGGGGTAAAGGAATTACTGAACTTGCATTCTCCCTGAAAGGGGATTGCCACACCAAAGAACTTGAGACACGCGAAATTACCATTGAAGCTACAGGGTCGCCGAAACATGACAGTCAAAGAGGAGTTCGGCGAATTGCATCACAGCTCATCGGAAGTCTGCGGCTAGCGGTATTCCGTATGCTATGAGAGCCATGGGAACATTCGCATATGCATCAGTTCTATAGCTTTTCTTATGAGTGCAGAAGTAGCATGTTGACGAAAATGCATCAATGCCAACGAAACCTGTCTTGCGGGCCAATGCGAAGCATAAGTGATATGTATTTTTCATTAAAGTGACAATGAAACGTAGATGATGCCCTATCACGAACGATGCACGCTGAGGGGTATACCTCATGGACCAAACGTTACGTAATTCCAGGCCACGACTTGCCTACCTAGGTACATAGTAGTAGTTTAGCAACCTGGTCCTAGGCGTTCCACTTTCCGAGTTACCTGGTTACCTAAGCTCTAAATTTTTAAAAAATTCCGTTCTTGCACTCAGCAAAAATTCCTACCCAACCAGCTCGACATTCGAGGTAGAGAATGCTCTACTTATAGCTAATGTCCCTGGGATTCAGGTCGCTATGGAGAGCTCAATCTTACACAATTGGTGTCAAGGAGCTCTCCCTGATTCCCAGGGAGCAGCACAATCCATTCTTAATCCGACCACCGCAACGACCGAGCTCCCGACGATCGATTTCGACTCCTTCTAAGAACACAAAGTCACCACAAACATTAGCCACAATATTGCGGGGCAGATCCCCTTCTTCGTTTACAAGAGCCTTGCGCCGACGAGTCATCAAGCAGATATCTAGCTTCCAACCAAAGCAAGCCGTGCTGGTGAAGCCTCCAGTGAAATACCCCGACAAATACAAATCACTCCGTAGCTTGCGCAGACATAGAAGAAGCGCAGCGAAGCAACATTTGTACGATGCTATCCATGAAGGTGTCTCGGACCCTCCGGGAGACTGGCGGTTGACATTGAACTTCATGCTACGGCATACGCGCAATGTTGGGGAGATTTTGCACTTTCGGATTGTCATTGGGCGCGGCATCGCTACAGAAACCTACAAGGCACTCTCGGAACCAGACACGAGCCTCTACCAGATAAGCAGTAGGAACGAAAGTGTTATTTCCATCGAAGAGTTCAGCCCCGAAAATGGCGAGTTAGTTCTTAAATTATCCGGCTCTGAGGATTCGGTACGAAAGTCGCTTGTAGATGTCGTTGGGCTCATGGGGAAGATCACCGCCGTCAGAGTCCCTGATTCATCATGGGAACCATTGCTATTAGACGCATGGAGGGGGGCTTCCAAGAAGCAGCCGGGAATCCAGCTTATAGCTAATAGCCAGGTTGCAGTTGATGACAGGACGGTGACAGTGCAAGCTTCCGTCTCCCACTCTGCCGAATACAGGCACTACATGCTGACCAGGCGAGCCAACGAGATTGAGCGTCCCGCCGAATGGACGAAAGTTTCCTTTGAGAAATATGTCGCCGAATTGGTTCGTGGCCAAGTTCCATCCCATCTAGCCCGATCGCTTTACGCAGATGGACCCAATCACCAGGAAACAGTTGTCTCCCTGTTACTCGATCTATTTACATCGGAAGAAACCCGATCAGCTGCTTCCGTGTCTGCCCTGAAGTTGGCCGTAAACTTCATAGAGTCCAGAGGTGGCGGGTTTCGTCAAGCGTCCCGGTCAATATTCAATCAAGTGGACGCGTTAAGATTACCTATGGATGCCGAGATATTCAATATATTTCTGGCCAGCGCATCGAAAGCTAGAGACCTCAATGGGTTCGACTCGATACTGAAGATGATGGTCCGGAAAGGCCTTGCGCTGCAAGGTGGTGCGTGGGTGGCGTTTCTGGCCATGGTAGAAGATCCATCAGTCAAGTCATATATCGCGGCGAAACTCCGAGTCAAGAAACTAAATCGCAATCCATCCGCACGACACGCGATAGGCAGGCAAATAGCACTGCTCGATCTTGAGCGCCATCTTTCGTCAGAGTTGGATATTCGGGAGTTTATCAGCTCTCAAAAGAGAAAGTACGGAGCTGGATGGTTGGACACAATGACTCTCCATCGCATTTTTGACATACTCGGCGCACATGGCCATCTGGATGCTTGCAATGCCCTGTGGGATCTGGTGTGTACCGAACGTATCGCTTCGCCGGATGCGGTTCTGCTTAATACAATGTTGACCCATACTCGGAAAATATCACAAAAAGTGACGACAGTACAGTCAATATTGGGTCGCTCACGAGAAACAATGCCGTGGTTACAACCAGATCATGTCACATATCATCTACTGTTTCGAGTAGCGTGGACGAAGCGATATCCCAATATGATGCGGGTGGTTTTGCGATACTCGGCTTTTGCCAAGTTAATAGACCCTAAGATGCGATATAGTTTGACGACTCTTCTCCGACCAGACCGACTTTCGGGTACTCGTCGTGTTTTTCTCAAGTCCTGGGAAGATGTCATATTTGGACGGGTGGAATTGGAGGAGATGCGAGCACGCTATGCGGATAGGCTCAACGTAAATCATCTGGTATCCAGATACCAGGAGCAAGCAAATGGCATGACACCGAGTGTCCCGTTTGAGACCAAACTCGAGGAAGCATTTACGATGGATGTAAAGATTCATCGCCTGTTAAAAGAGGAGACCATCATGTCCACCTCGATGAGAGAGTCGCTCTCCGTGGACATACCACTGGAGCCAGAGGCTAAGCAGTTGAAGAAAAGAGAGAATGCCTTTCGAGCTATCACTTCTTTAGTGCCGGCTATTGGCGATTGTACAATGCATGGTATAAAGACGTCTACATATGTAAATTAGATAAAACTGTAAAATGACAAAGTCAACAATGAAGTTCATCCCATCTCATCGTCCCAGGCGTTATAGCTTTATATACGACTTGCCTAAGGTTTTCTGGTTAAGTACATGATTGGTAGCTATATACATAAGGTGGGTATGACTGCATAGGTAGATGCAATGATGCAATGACAATGCATGGTAACCCAAAGCCACTGATAACCGCTGGCCTTTTGCTTGCCATGGAATCCTACATTAGACCTAAAGAATTAACCTTAGGGATCGGAAAGTGAGTTAGGTACCTTCTAAATCCAGTGAATACATATCTATCCAGTGAATGGTGAATGGTCAATAGCGAACAGTGAATAGAAAGTCGTAATTTTTTATTTCTTATAAAGTTGTCCCCTCCAATACAAATGCCCCGCATCACACTCACGCGACTCTCAACACATATTCATCCGCACACAACCCCAGCTTCGTCTTATCTCGTAAGACCAGCTCTTCTTTCTTCTTCACTGATACCTCATACACCACCTGCACCAACGACCACAAGAAGAACATACCTGACACCCGCGCTTCGAAAACACCAATCCCGCAAGATGGCGCCCCAACTTGACGGCTACTTCTCCCAAGTCGACACCCTCTCGTCGCACTTCATCGACCGTCTCAGCAAAGCCGTCGCCATCCCGTCCGTCTCGTCGGACGCCTCCCGCCGCCCCGATGTCGTTCGCATGGCCCACTTCCTAGAGTCCGAGCTTAAGGCCCTCGGCGCCGACGTCGAGCTGCGACCCCTCGGCAAGCAACCTGACAACCCCGCGCTCGACCTCCCCCCCGTCGTCCTCGCTCGCTACGGCAGCGACAAGAAGAAGCGCACTATCCTCGTGTACGGACACTACGACGTCCAGCCCGCCGAGAAGAGCGACGGCTGGGCTACCGAGCCCTTCGAGCTATCTGTCGGCGAAGACGGCCGCATGTTCGGACGTGGTAGCACGGACGATAAGGGCCCGGTCCTAGGCTGGTTGAACGCCATCGAGGCACACCAGAAGGCCGGCGTGGACTTCCCCGTCAACCTGCTCATGTGCTTCGAGGGTATGGAGGAGTACGGCTCAGAAGGACTAGACGAGCTCATCGAGAAGGAGGGCAAGGGCTACTTTGCCGACGCGGACGCCGTCTGCATTAGCGACAACTACTGGCTTGGCACGGAGAAGCCCTGTCTGACATACGGCCTGCGAGGATGCAACTACTACAGCGTCGAGATCTCCGGCCCGGGTGCCGATCTACACAGCGGTGTCTTCGGTGGTACAGCGCAGGAGCCCATGACGGATCTAGTGCGCGTGCTGGGCAGTCTAGTCGACACCGACGGCAAGATCCAGATCCCCGGCATCATGGACCAAGTAGCACCTGTTACGAAGGAGGAGGAGTCACTCTACGACGGCATCTCATTCACGATGGAGACGCTGCACGAGTCACTGGGATCCAAGACGACCATCTTCGAGGACAAGAAGTCAACGCTGATGGCGCGATGGCGTTTCCCGTCGCTAAGTGTGCATGGTATCGAGGGCGCATTCTCGGCCCCCGGAGCTAAGACTGTCATCCCGGCCAAGGTCATCGGCAAGTTCTCAATCCGAACGGTCCCCAACATGGAAATCGACAAGACCAACGAGCTGGTGTACAAGTACGTGAAGGACGTCTTCGCCAAGCTCGGCAGCAAGAACACGCTCAAGGTGTACGCCCAGCACACGGGCAAGTGGTGGGCCGCCAGCCCCAACCACTGGAACTTCCGCGCCGCCGGGAAGGCCGTTGAGCGCGTCTGGGGCGTCAAGCCCGACTTTACCCGCGAGGGTGGCAGGTAAGCTTTCCTATTTTCTTCCACCATTCCTCTATATTGACAAGCTAATATTTCTGTAGTATCCCCGTAACCCTCACTTTCGAGCAAGCTACCGGCAAGAACGTGCTCCTACTACCGATGGGCAGCTCGACGGACGGCGCGCACTCGATCAACGAGAAGCTCGACAAACGCAACTACGTGGAGGGTATCAAGCTGCTGGGCGCGTATCTGCACTACGTGGCGGAAGAGCCTAAACAGTGAGCTTGGCTACCTATTTACCTGGCTAAGGTACCATGCCTATGTATATACGTATCTCAAAAAGGCAGACGTCCAAACGAAGGTTGGGATATCATGATTGGAAGAGAGTTTAAGCAAGTACTAGCAGTTTTTTTTTCGATAGCTTGACTCTCTTCGCGGCATAGATAGGTTAGGTACTTTTAGGCTCAGAAGAGCAAAGACCATAGGTTCTAGTTGCTGTTGCTGCTGAGAAAGTAGGACGAAACAAACTTCTTGATTTGATACCATCATATGTGTTTGAGGTGAAGGTTGATCCTATGTTCGATACATGAAATGAGTTCCTGTGACCGTCATCCGGTATACCTCATCCCATGTCTCTTACTTCGTCTCAAGTGACACCTAGTGATGAGTTCAAATATATTTAAGCAACTTATTATCTATTACTGCGCGCCTATCCATCTGAATAATTCCCTTTCACCCATTTTCCCATTTCTTTTCGCCTGTAGCCACACGCACTCATTAATGTCATTTTGTGTCCCCTACCTCCTCTTTACCCTACACTACCTAATCTTTCAAACAAACCCAAGCTCCCTCGGACGCCCCCAGACATCGCAAGGCAAGAACCGCCAGGCTCCCGCGTGCCGCGGACTCAGCCGGTCCGCCACCGCGTGCAGCGCCGGCACCGAGAGCCGGGGCCACGTCCCTCCGTTGCCCCCTTCGTACGTCACGTCCCGCAGCCGCGTCACCATCGGCGGGACCACGAACCGGTCCGCTCGGTCGGCGAGCGCCGTCTCGCAGGAGACGTGGGTCTGCGTCAGCTTGTTGGCGCGGGACGCGTAGGCGGCTGCTTGGGCTGGGGAGAGGGGGAGCGACGAGCTGGAGGAGGAAGGGGTGGAGATGGAGATGGAGTTAGAAGAAAGGGGGGAAGAGGATGGGAATGGGGAGCGCAGGTCCTGCATACGTGCTAAAATCGGGATCTGATCGTGAAGATGCGGGACGAGCGACGACCCGAGAGCGGCGAGCAGCGCCTGCAGCGTGGCCGCGGAGTACGACTCGGGCCGGGACATGGTGGACGTGGCGTACGCGTGCACGTCCTGGAGAAAGACTGGTATGTCTTCAGCATGTCTCTCTTCCCTGGTTCCTACACCGCTATCCCCGCTTTCACTCTCACTTCCGTCACTCGAACACGAACTCGTAGTTGGCGTCCGCAGGCTCCCGGTTTGTAGACGGAGCGCGGCCTCGAAGCCTGGGATCATGACCGTCTCCTTGAGGACGTGGTGGTCTAGGACCCAGGCGCTCCACGCCTGCGTCAGGAACAGGAAGTCGGTGATGTCGTCGTCGCTGGCGGTCTGTATGTGTGGCGCCTGCAGGGTGATGGCGTTGAGACCCCGCAGCATGGCGTTGTGCGCCTGTGCCAGCTCGTTGGCTATGTGTAGCGATGCGGTCGTGAGCTGTGAGGGTGAGTCAGCGCCTGCTATAGATGTATGGAGGTGTATATAGGTATGACAAGTTGAATGAGAGATTGCAAGGGGGGAAACGTACATGTTGCGTCCGAGACGGTGTCTCAATGAGTGGCCATGGCCCGTCTACCCATGGCTTGCCGATCCCCTTGCCCTTTTCTGTGAGGCGGCGATGAGAGTCAGACTTTGGCGTGGGTTTAGAGGGACGAAGAGAAGAAGGTCCGGCACTGGGAGAATTGGTGGTATTCATCGTAGTTCTCGAAGAGAGCAACATTATCCTTATTCGAGCACAAGTCCTATTCCTTTCTATATGTCTAATAAGTAGGCCAAGGTAGAGAAGATATTGATCGATGCAACTGAGCAAATGCCATCTACAGTAGACAGTAGGTTAGGTAGATAAACAGAAGCCGGAGATCGTTCCAAGCGAAGGGCGACTTGGAGATATCAATATGCTGTCATACCCAATCTGATGGAACCCCATTCTCCCTCCTCGTTATCACTACTTAGGTAGATAATTCATGAAGAAGTCCAGACCAATACTTGTTTGCTTGGTTTTTTCTTAGCACGGCCAACACCGATGCCACCTCGTCTCGCTTCCGCCGCCCCCAATCTCACCGGGCGCCACCAACGATATCAGCTTTCCCATTACCTCGCATTATTGAGAAAAAAAGTGGTGCAGTAGCGAAAGCCGACGATAAAGCACTTTTCATAGAGTTGTGTAAGAGGTAGGTTGTATGGCATACGACTGCATATGAGACAGCAGGCATTTTCATTTACGCACCTGGCATCCGGCCCGCACGAGGGCAATTAATCTCGCATGAGCTGAACACGATATGGAAGGTCGATAACAGCTCGTGCTCATGGGTTATATTGGCGCCGTTCTCGACCCAGCCATTCAATATAAAAGCCATGTGTGCTGCGTTACATTGGCACTCAGCCTCCCGGGTTCGAATTTATAAGCCAAGGACCGAGCACTACGCGAACGCAAGCACCAGAAAGCCCGCGGCCGCTGCTCGAATTTGTCATTACTTTCTTTCGTGATATTATGTATGTATGTAATGCGACACATAATTTTCCACCCTTCCAAGCAAAACAGGTGCGCCGGTTCTAAACCCCTAAAAGGACCCTCATGCTCCTGAATCTCATGCAGTAGGTACGTAACGCTGGCGTCACGGCCCAAGATAATAAATGAAAAAATAAAAACAATGCACATGGAGTCAGTCCTGTTACGGAAGCTCGCCTTCCTCCCTGATGCCCTTTGGACCGCTTTTATCGAGTCCTTCCCATCCCTGGTCCCAGCCCGCACCGCAGTCCACGGCGCCTCTAGAAGCGCCACTTTCCGTCATGCCTTTAATATCGCTCCAGTACTCAAGCCTCCGCACCTCTTCGTCCGCGTGCTTAATGGCCTCGGCGAGGTTGTCGGCCTTCTGCTGCGTTGTAGTGGATTTTCCCTTCTTTTTCGTATCCGCTTCGTCGTCGTGGAGCTGAATAAGTCGTGTAAGAAGTAGCTTTCTAGATGCCTGGAATACGAACATGGCCATGATCTCGTGCATGTGATTATGCAGATCTTGTAATTCGTCCGAGCAATTATCGATATAGTTCTCCGCAGCCTCCAGTCTCTCGCGGTCAATGCGCGATCGCCTCAGGACTACCATCAGCTCATCCGTAGTGGTTATGATTAGTTTGGTCACGCTTTCACCCTCGTTTCCTTGACCGGCATCTCTAGATTTCCTACGGGTCTCGTGTGATGCGCAGAGGGTAGGCTGGCCGCCGACGCTCCCTCGTTCGGCGTCCTTCGACGGAACTACAGAGAAGTAGTCCGGACCCATGATTGCGCCGTTCGCCTGGTAGCCAAAGCCCTTCTTGATTCGTCTCCTGATCCACGTTCTCCGGCGCACGAATGAACTATACCACTTAGGCCCGTGCCATGAAAACACCTTGGCAAACATGAACGAGTATTCCCAGCCTTCGCTATCGGCCGGTGCATCCTCGTCGTGGTTTACGCGCCATTCGGGCCAGGCCCATTCCCAGCTTGGGTCGGGGACCTGGGCGGTGCGTATATCGGTCGGACTGGGCTTGTGGGCGAAATTGGTCCACGGTGGGGGGTCCAGGTTGCCCAATGCCGCTGACGAGAAGAGCGGAATGCCGCAAAGGAAACCTCCTCGTTGGTTCTCGTACAATATTTCAATCGCCGTCTCTGGTTCCTTTCGGTGACGCGAACGACGCCTCTTACTACCTAAGGCACTTTGCACGCCATTCTCCTTCGCGGTCGTCTCTTTCCCAGCTATTGGAGTCCTGGTCTCTTCTGTAGGAGCATGTAATACACTGGATGGCCCTGCCTCGGAAGCGTCAGCAGCGACAGCAGCGACCCCATTCGAGAACGGGGCACCCTCCGTTTCCGTTTCCGGTTGCGTGGATGGTGGGTGGCTTTCGGAGGGAATAAGAGGTTGGTTTGAAGGAGAATGACGGATGTCGTTATCGTTGTTGTCTGTCTCTGGAGTCAGAGGTCGTGGTTCTTCCGGTGGTGTCGAATGGTCGACGAGACTTATTTCATGGTCTATTTCGCTATCTTTCAGCGAAGGGATGCGACGGGAACTGCGCAGATGCGCTTTGGTTTTGGGCATCGTTCGATTTAGGCGTTTCCAGCATAATGGAGGCTACGAAGTATAGTTGGTGATGGCATAAGTTGGTCGACACTAGAGCTAGTAATTAGTTGACTTAGGCCCTAGCTACGAGGCACCGTAGTGGTAAAGTGTTTTGATCTAAACAGAAGCTATATCCAGCTCAGCAGTTCGCTGACTGATGACAATACTAAGTAAGAGAAGTGGGAAAGGAGAGACGATATATGTTCAGACCAAACGGCGCTGTCTAGGTAGCTACCTAGGATTCAGTCTAACGATAAAGTAAATTACCTGAGTCTAGGCTGGAGCTAGCATCAATGACGGGAGCAGCTGGATAGAAGGGTATGCTACCTGTGGGTAGCTAAGCCACAAACTAATGAGTAAACAAGATGATACCATATGAATTGCCAAGGCACGAGGCAGCGTAGGCATCTACTGTAAAATTCAAATTTCACGATGTTCGGATGGCCA
Source organism: Hypoxylon sp. FL1150 (assembly GCA_022495205.1). Lineage (NCBI taxonomy): Eukaryota > Fungi > Ascomycota > Sordariomycetes > Xylariales > Hypoxylaceae > Hypoxylon > Hypoxylon sp. FL1150. The sequence continues at coordinate 115,239 of MU376241.1, read as the reverse complement.
ATGATGTAATTAACGAATAATAAGGAACCATCTGCATCCCATGTGGGTTAGTGATCGAAGCAAGGTCATCACTGTAAGGTTGTAATGTTGCTGAAAAGAGCTCTGGCAATGTGGGGTTAGAGATTGCCTAGGGGTACTTAAAGAAAACCTCATAAATCGCGCAGGCTAGACGTGAGTTGATGTAGCTTACAAGTCCCTCCCAGCTATTGCTCTTTTCATCCCCGCCTCGAATTCGGCACTGTTTACGTCATATATGTTGTGACAATGGCACAACAGAGCATCCCATCAAGTAACCGTAACTACTAAACGAGTGTCAAGTAGGGCAAGAGCTTAGTACGTATGTATTAGCTATTAGCTGTAGTTGCAATAAATTGACTTCCATTCCTCCAACGAGTACTTCCATCCTAGACCATCCAATAACTTCATCTTCGAACTTGCAAAAGCCTTCTACCTAAACAAAGTTCATACCATCCATCGATTCATCTAACAACTACAACAAATCAACACTAGAGACTCACCACATTACCATGTCGCGATCCAGAGCACCCCTCGTATTCGGCCTTGCCGCCGCTAGCGGTATTGGTTACTACCTCTACAGCGCTGGTGGCGACGCCAAGGTTGCTCGGAAGCAAGCTGAAGGTACTGTCCCAACCGCTTTTCTAATGAATTAAATACCTGCGAGAGTCCATTCTTACGTTGTTGATTTGTATAGCCGACGCCCATAGAGCCTCCGCTCAGTTGAAGTCGGAACTGCCCGGCCGAGGAGAGCTAGCTAGAAAAGATGCCGAGAAGTACGGTGCGGAAGCCGGCGCCAAGGTTGACAGTGCTGTAAGTCGTAATTGCCATTCCCATCATTAGACGACGCGGGAGTCTAACTATTATTCAACAAACAGCTGGGCAAGACGCAAGCCGAGTTGCAAAAAGTCGCTCAGGAAACTGAAGCTTACGCAAAGGACGCCAAGGCTGCTGCTATGAAGAAGGTAGACGAGTTCGACCGGAAGGTAGAGAATGAGGCGTCTAAGGCCAAGAGTGGTGTTTCGAGCTGGTTCGGTGGCGGAAAATAAGGACATGGCTAGGTATTATACGGCGAAAGGATGAGATATTTTTAAGGTTACTGGTGTTCGGTCGAATGGATGAACGAACAGTTTTTGTACGATTGACGTCTACACGTATCGGAGAGTCTAATAGTTACTGTCCTATTAAAGTAACTCCCAGCATTGCATCCATTGGCAACGTGAAGACCCTATAATTGCCACAAACCTGCTCCAACGCTAAAACTCCATGCCCTATGCATAGTGAACTTGTGATTTCCTCCAACGCCTCGGTCGTAAATCATGCATTCGTCACCAAATAGTCCCGTTGGCTACGAGAAATGTATCCCCTCCGCATTGAACGCTCGAAGTAAACGGAGAAAGTCATTCTCATCACATTTTCCGGATCGCTTGTCGGCAAGCTCCGTCACGTCCTCGAGAACTCTCCGGACTTTCTCCTTGACCAAGAGGTAGACCTTAGCAAAAGTTTTGTGGCTTTTCGTCTTCTCCACTTGAGGCTCAGGCTGGAAGAACGAGGGTGGCGCGTCTTCCTCTTCGTCAATGTCCATGGCAGGAGGGACAGACACTACTTCATCCCCAACGACCTCCCACTGCTCGTCGTCATTGTCGACCGTTACTTGCTCGTCATCCACCGGGATATCGTTTGTGGCGCACCAGAGTCGGTAATTCCGTTCGAGAAGGAGGAGCACTTGCTTGTTGCCCAGCCACGAGGCTCTTAGGGTCTTGTTTCTTCGATTGAAGCATATTCTCAACATGCCATCCCATTCCTCGAAGCTTATGTTTGGGCGCTCGGATCCAAGCTTGGGCTCGATTCGTACCACGCTCGAGTCAACTTGCGGAGGAGGTCGGAAGTTGTTTCGGCCAACCTTTAGTATGTGTGTTATTCCTGGAAAATCCATCGTCATTAGTATCATCTCTCAACGCGGGAACGTGAATCTGAATATGCCCCAATAAAGGAGTTGACTTACGGGCCCAGAATTGAGCGTTCACACTGAGGCGGCAGTATAAGGGGTCGTCTGGACGGGCTGTGAGGCGTAGGGCGAATTCGCGCTGGAACATGAGTACACATGTTCTGGGGGGGTTCGGCAGGGACAGAAGCTTGAAGACCAAGGGTGACGAGATCTGGTACGGCGTGTTCGATATACAGACATCGAAACTATACTATTTATTAGTTTCTATCGGAATGACATGGTCGAGATTGAAATAAATCACCTAGGAAGTTCGGTTTTTATAACGTCTCCGAGTAAGACCTCGAGTCGCTTCTGCTCCGGTTTGCCCTGTACACGTTTCGTTGTCTCGGCGGCCATGCGAGGATCCATTTCCACTGCCTATTTGTAGTTGCGATTAGCCAAGGAACGCGCGGGTATAGTAGCTGTGAAGAACCCACAATGACTTTTTTGGCCTGCTCTAGGATCTTGACCGTGAGGTTACCTGTTCCTGGACCAACCTCGAGAACGGTGTCCGTGGGTTTCAAGTACGCCTTGTTCACTATAGCCTCCGCGATACCGGGATTCTTCAGGATATGCTGGCCGAAATCTTTGCTGAACTTGAAGACATTGTTAGTAGCGGGGTTCTTGGCTGGACGATCGTAGGGTGTCGATCTTGCGCCTCCGCGCTTGGATGCCTTTGCCTTTCCCATGGCTATTCTTGTGAAGAGAAAATATGTACGCGATGGTTCTTCCAATTGCGAATCAAATGCGCTAGGTTGTAGGTGAGCAGAAAAGCAGCGCAGACAACCGAGGGGCAATGCGATTGGGTATTGAATTGGAACTTTTTTCTAAATTTTTGGTGTTGCGACGGCTTATCGTTATCGAAACCCCTGCTATCTTTATCATATCCCTGCTGCCCCATTATTTACGCAGGTACACTAAGAGGACAAATTTGTCCGTTAGCTCGGATTTCCCCACACACAATTTAAATACAACAACAACAACAACAATTATTCGAATTGCAATTACAAGCCCAAATCATGCTCACTTTAAATCAATTTGGTCGCGATTTGACGCGCGGTCGTCGAAAAGAACAAGAATTTAAAGCAGAAGCCAGGGCGGGCATGATTGGAGCCGTATTAGGGGGGGCAACAAGGAGGGCTGTTGCTTCAGCATTCGGATGCCGACCCAACACCGTGACGGACCAACTTGAACGCTGGGAGAATCAACGATTACTGCGTTCAAGAGCTCGAAAGAAGAGGGATCGTATTATATCTGGTATAGCGAGTACGAGGCTATTTACAGCAGTTCGCCGCGATCCCCGTATGACGTACAAGGAGATGCAGAATAACCTGACACGTATGGCGAGCAAGAAGACCCTACAACGATGGCTACACCAGCAAAACCTGAAGAAATGGAGAGCTGCGAAGCGTATCGAACTCACCGCCGCCGATGCTCGCCAGCGCTATCTTTTCGCGCTGAAACATCGCTCTCCGGCTGCGCTAGAAGAGCTTATAAGGACACTGTTTTCGGACGAATGTACGATCATGAATACTCCAAGCAATCCTCGCGCTTGGGTAATACGATACTCCCACGAGAGGTACCGGCCTGACTTAGTAAACGTCGAGGAACACGTCAAGCCCACAATTTCGATCATGGTGTGGGCGATGATATGGTTGCGATTCGAAGAAGGTGGTGCCAGCCCGATTATCGTATGTGAGGGCGATCCAGAATCTAAACACCAAGGTGTATCGTCCAAAAGCTATACAAATGTGCTTGAGGAAGGCCTCTTGCCTTTCTACGAAGCTGGGGATCAATTCATGCAAGATAACGCTCGAATTCATACATCTGTATGGGTCCAGGAGTGGCTCGAATCTCACGGGATTTGGACGATAAAATGGCCTGCACACTCGCCAGACCTGAACCCTATTGAGCATCTGTGGACAGCTCTCAAGCAGAAGATCCATGAATTAGAGCCTGATTTCCATCACCTGAAGCAAAGCGAAGGAGATATCGCGTACGCGACGGAGCTAATTAAGGCAGCATGGCAAGCTATAAATCCCGAGCTTATTAAGAGGCTGATCAAGTCACTTGGTACCCGCCTGCGAGCTGTACGCGCAGCGCGTGGCTGGTACACTCGATTCTAGTAATTGAATGCTTAGGAATCTAATTATTATTTTTATTATTTAATTGTAATTACATTGAATTTTTGCAAATTATTTGAATATAGGTGGTGGTTTTGGTGGTGGGGTATAAAAATCGGAGCTAACGGATAAATCTGTCCTATTAGTGTACCTGGTTTGGCCGTCTTTTACATTTCAAGAGCTTTTAATCACAACCAATGAGCCAGTCATAAAGGCAATATAAAGGCACAGCCTTCTTTATACTCTCTACAGCTACATGCCGTCCTATCGGCAGCTATATGCGTCGCATCATTCCTGAACACTATTTTGTCTAAAGACTCTAGAAAGACATCGGTAGCATGACGGGGCGACGTGATTTCCTCAGCCTACCGGCGCCCGAGAACTATGTCGCTGGATTAGGACGTGGTGCTACGGGCTTTACCACGCGTTCAGACTTAGGTCCTGCCAGAGAAGGCCCCTCCGACGACCAAATCAAAGAGGCTCTTGCGAAACGAGCGGCGCAATTAGGATTCGGCGATGCCGCCGGCAAGAAGGAGAAGGAAGAGGATGATGATAACGATGAACGATATCAGGACCCCGACAATGAAGTTGGTCTCTTTGCCGGCGGTGTCTACGACAAAGAAGACGACGAGGCCGACCGAATATATCGAGATATAGATGAGAAAATGGACAAGCGACGGAGAGCAAGAAGGTTAGTTCTTTTCCCATTTACCTCTCCCTCCTCTACCCCAGCTAGTTCACAGTTCATCCCGAAGTTAGCTTGGACAGATTGCCGACGATTATTTTACGCGAATAGGGAAGCCCGCGAAAAAGCAGAACAAGAGGAATACGAGCGCAAGAACCCCAAGATCCAACAACAGTTCGCCGATCTCAAGAGAAGTCTCGAAAGCGTCACCGAAGAAGAATGGGCAGCTCTGCCCGAGGTTGGCGATCTCACCGGAAAGAATAGGCGAAGCAAACAGGCGAGACAACAGCGTTTCTATGCTGTCCCCGATAGCGTAATAGCTGCTGCGGGAAGCGCTGGCGAGTTAGGATCCACCGTAATGGATGATGGCGCAGCTTCGACGGCAGGTGGCTCAAGTACTCAAGATGGAACCATGACAAACTTCGCCAAAATCGGCCAAGCTAGAGACAAAGTTCTTCAGGTCAGGCTTGACCAAGCCTCCCAGAACGGAGCTGCCACCTCTGGAAGTGCAACAAGTGTCGACCCTAGAGGCTATCTAACTAGTCTTGCGAAAACCCAGTTGCCAGAGAGCGCAGCGCAAGTCGGTGACATCAACAGAGTGAGGGAACTACTAGAGTCGGTTATCAAGACCAATCCCAACAATGGACCGGGCTGGATCGCCGCGGCTCGTCTTGAGGAGCTTGCTGGTAAAATAGTAGCAGCCCGGAATGTTATAGCGCGAGGCTGCGAACACTGCCCAAAGAACGAGGATGTCTGGCTTGAAAGCATTCGATTAAACGAGAGCCGTAACTCTAAGATCATCGCCGCACAAGCCATTCAGAAGAATAACCGTTCGGTGCGCCTATGGGTTGAGGCGATGAAATTGGAAGACGACACGAGATCTAAGAAGCGCGTCATACGGCACGCTCTAGATCACATCCCCGAATCTGAAGCCTTGTGGAAAGAGGCCGTCAATTTGGAAGAAGATCCGAGCGATGCCAAACTACTCCTCGCGAAGGCTACGGAACTTATTCCGTTGTCAGTGGACCTATGGCTTGCTTTAGCGAGGCTCGAGACACCGGAGAATGCGCAGAAGGTGCTAAATAAAGCTCGTAAGCATTGTCCAACATCCTACGAAATCTGGATCGCAGCTGCGAGATTGCAGGAGCAGCTGGGTCAAGGAGAGAAGGTCAACGTGATGAAGCGTGCAGCGCAAGTTCTTGTCAAAGAATCCGCAATGCCGAAACGGGAGGAATGGATTGGAGAGGCTGAGAAGTGCGAACAAGAAGGTGCTATAATCACTTGTGGCGCTATCATCCGGGAAACTCTAGGTTACGGTCTGGATGAAGACGATGATCGTAAAGACACATGGCTGGATGATGCTCGCGGAAGCATCAATCGGGGCATGTACGAAACGGCTCGGGCAATCTACGCGTATGCGCTTCGTGTCTTCCCGACTAGCAAGACAATATGGTTGGCAGCTGCAGATCTGGAAAGAAATCACGGCTCAAGGGAGGACCTATGGCAAGTACTCGAAAAGGCCGTTAATGCCGTACCTCGTAGTGAAGTCTTATGGATGATGCTCGCTAAAGAGAAATGGCAAGCCGGAGAGATCGACAATGCTCGGCGTGTTCTGGCTAGGGCATTCCAGCAGAATCCAAACAACGAAGATATTTGGCTTGCAGCTGTTAAGCTCGAAGCAGAGAATGGTCAAATAGACCAAGCACGGGGCTTACTGAAAACAGCTCGCCAAGAAGCCCCGACAGACCGTGTCTGGATGAAGAGTGCCGTCTTTGAGCGACAATTGGATGATCTCGACGCAGCTTTAGATCTAGTCCAACAAGCGCTCAATCTCTTCCCGGCGTCGGCTAAGCTATGGATGATGAAAGGTCAGATCTACGAAGACCTAGGCAAGCCGCTGCAAGCTCGCGAAGCGTATAGCACAGGAGTCAAGGCTGTACCAAAATCTGTGCCTCTTTGGCTATTGTACTCTCGCCTAGAAGAAAGTTTGGGCCAATTGCCCAAAGCTCGATCTGTCCTCGATCGTGCGCGTCTTGCCGTGCCTAAGTCGGCCGAACTGTGGTGCGAATCCGTTCGCATTGAGAGACGCGCACTGAACACGAAGCAGGCCGAGTCGCTCATGGAACGTGCGCTTCGCGACGTACCGAAGCCGGACCAAGGTATTCTGTGGAGCGAGAAGATATGGCACCTCACGGCGCGACCGCAACGGAAGCCACGAGCTCTCGAGGCAATCAAAGAGGTGGACAACGACCCGACCTTACTCGTAGCTGTTGCACGCATTTTCTGGGGCGAAAGGCGTCTGGAGAAGGCGCAGAACTGGTTCGAGAAGGCGCTGGTGCGAGATTCAGATCTGGGTGACAGCTGGGCGTGGTACTACAAATTCCTGTTGGAGCACGGGACGGAGGAGAAGAGGGAAGAGGTCATTAGCAAATGCATCGGCGTGGAGCCGCGGCACGGAGAGGTCTGGCAGAGCGTGGCCAAGAACCCGAAGAACGCTAAGAAGAGCGTCGAGGAGGTCTTGAAACTCGTGGCTGCTGAGCTACATTAGGAGAATGGCTCTTGCGAGAATGCTATGCGCATGCTTGGAGGAGCTATTGTGAAGATGTCGTTCGCGTGCTGGGAGGGATTCTTATGGATACTGCACCTTAGGCGGCTAGGAGGACTCGTCACTTTAAATATCCTTAGATTCATTGCTTTCACAACAAGCAAGTACGATAACTGTCCTAATGGAAAACGAAATTATCTAGCTTATACCGCTGTTATATATGTGACGGTTCGTATAGGAATAGTATTTCGTTACCTAAAGTAAAAGTAAAAAGGGGGTTTCGTCGTGTGTTGGCCTGACGTAATCCGAAAGAACCCCTCTAGCGTTTTACTGCCCCACCGCTAATTATTTGCCCTTCCATTTTCCCTACTAATCATCTCTATCCATTCCGCAAGCAACAGTTTAGATCTGCAATTTAAAAGTCACCAAATAGATACAGTTATGCTTCACATCGTTTAAAGCAAGGGCGCTAATCTCTCAAAAAATCTACAAATTTGGCACGATTTCATTTGCGGGTCGGTGCCCGTCGGACAAGACAGTTTCTTTGGCCCATCATGAGTCAAGGTGGAGAGGCGCCGAGTTCTCTGGCAACACCCTCAGCCGCCATTACGATGCCGGAAATCGAAAACTTGGCCGTTAAAGAGCCAGCTACTCCAAAGGAAGTTAAAGAGAGCAAAACCTCGGCTCTCACTTCTTCACATGCAAGCTCGTTGCCGCCGCCCTATTATTTTGAAAATGGTTTACGGCGTGTTGCTCCTTACCATTACACGTACAAGACCTGGGTTAAAGAGCGATGGAGGGGCAGGAAGCTTATAGATGTATTTGAGAGCGAGTTCAGAGACCGTTCGCTAGCATATTACAAAAACGCTATGGAAACGGGTCAGATATGTGTCAACGGGAAAGCGACCAGTCCAGACCATATTCTGAAGAATGGGGAGCTGGTCTCGCATACGATACATCGGCACGAGCCACCCGTTGCAGCGGATCCAATAGGAATTATTCACGAGGACCAGGACATGATTGTCATCAATAAGCCGTCAGGCGTACCTGTCCATCCCGCAGGGAGATACAACTTTAACTCGGTCATCGAGATCATGAAGGCCGAGAGACATTCGGAATGGGTTGCATATACCTGTAATCGACTCGATAGACTGACTAGCGGTATCATGTTTGTTGCCAAACATCCCAAGGCCGCAGATGAGCTCACCACGCAGATTAAGCAAAGGAGTGTGCGAAAAGAGTACATCGCAAGGGTTATTGGCAACTTTCCTGACGAGGAAGTCGTCTGTAATCAACCCTTGCTTCAGATCTCCCCAAAGCTTGGGTTGAATCGAGTACGGGCCAACGGAAAGTCAGCCAGGACGGTCTTCAAGAAACTCGCTTACTATCCCCCACGGGAGTCTCAGCGCCAGACTCGGGACGGAAGTCTTCCGGCGGCCGGAGATGCCACCGAAGAAAAGGACAGACCATGGCTACAGAAGGAAGGATACTCGATTGTACGATGTCTTCCTGTTACCGGCAGGACCCACCAAATCAGGGTCCATCTCCAACATCTGGGACATCCCATCCAGAATGACCCCATCTACGCTAATCAGAGAGTCTGGGGGCTTAAGCTCGGCTATAACGACCCTGAAGCTCTCGAGAACACCGACGATGATATCATCACCCGCCTCAATCGCATGGGAAAAGAGGAAGTTGCCGATGCGGTTGCCTACCATGACGAAATGGTGGATGAGTATTACAAGAGGAAGGCGGAGAAGATGTCTGGTAAGCTCTGCGAAGTCTGCGACACGCCCCTTTACACCGATCCCGGACTGCAAGAGCTGTCGCTGTGGCTACACAGTCTTCGATATGAAGACTCGGGCGGTAGCTGGAGCTACCTTAGCCCCCTTCCCGTCTGGGCTATGCCCCCGTCTGGTATGTCAGGGCCTACAGAAGTCGGAGGGATGGAGGAATTAGTATCGGCTGTCAAAGACGTCAACCCTGAAATCGCATGACTCCTACCAGATAGCCTCTTATCAAGATCTATGGCAACCTCTATCCCATGCTTATAAAGCGCAACTCGTTCAGCTGAGCCTCCTCGCCTCTGGGACAGGGGTAGTCACCAGGGGCACTGTGATTTTTCACAATTCCGCTATTATTGCCGGAGTGGGCCTTATAGCCTCAGGGACGGACTCGTGCCTAGCAACCCGTTCGTCGTACCGGCAGACTAGAATTGGACCGGTTTATACGGCGAATATACACCTATTTCCATTTTCGATCCACCAGTAGAGAACAAAGTTCGCGCGATCCCATATTATTTCTTTCTAAGGTCTTTGTAATCGCTCTAGTTTTTGTCTCCCAAGGAGTCGATGCCCCCTCACGATATACAGCAGCTGGTGTCACATACCAGTAAAATCGTGACCTATCTATTAGACCAGACATCTCTGAGAAATTTATATGGTCATCAATGACCAAAAACAATGCAACCCCAACCCTTGTCTAGGAGTTTCCCGTAATGGTAGCGACCTAGGGTCTTCACACCCCCTCGGGCCTCCCGTTATCACCCTGGAGATAACTTCCCGCAGACGCCACGGATATGCGCATTCCTTAGTCACGGATGAGCTTTCGCTTAACGATTGTAGCGACGCTCTCTAGGGTATTGATGATCATGCTCTACCAAGTCTCGACGTGCAAGCTAAGAGCAGATATTCTAGTAGTACGATATAAAAGAAGCTCCAACAACATAATCTGCTCAACTAGAGTGTGTATATCGTACGTTTATCGTTTGATACCTTTCCCGGTTAGCTGTCCAAATTCTCACCGAGCCGTAAGGCGGAATCAAGCGATACCTTTGCGGCATCAACACTTCATCTGTATTTCGATCACGACCTTGCACTTCTCCCTGGCCTATGCCTATCGGGGGCAAACCGAAAGCTTTCATGTTGAGAAAGCCTTCCATAAGTTGGTGCTCTTGGCCTACATCCAGTGGCGTAGCGGGAAAGTCTATTGGAGACCTAGACCTTGCTCCTCGCATTGACAGTACTCTGTCCACGATGGCACTAGAGTTGGAAGTGTCAACAGTTCTTAAGCTAGTTGATGGTGGGTGGTGGAGCTTAAGGTTTGGGGCCGTTCATGTGGATAGTTGCAGGCTGAAAGAGTTGATGGGCTTGATGGGCTTGATGGGCCCTATACCCCAGACCTTCTCCAAGAACTCGACTACATGCCCTAGCCTCCACCATAGGACACTTATTCTTCTGTACATTCATTCGTACGTACAGTAATGTTGTTGGTGACCCTGTAGGTGGCCTTTACGGGCATCAGCCATCCTGCATCCTAGATCCTCGTCACTTGTCTATAATCTCACAGCTACCCATCCCGGGACCATCCTACAATTCACCTATAGCCTAATGAACAACTGTATGTGCCCCATTGAACTAGTCACACTGATCATCGCCTGGTATCTTATGACAGGGTGGCTACGTCCTGACAGGAGCCTTCTCGCAATTTCTATATAACCTCTCCCCGCGTTCACCAGGATCCGTGCCTATTCTAGATGAAATGTAAGGGTCGAGTCAAACTCAGTGCATAAACTTTCGATTACTATTCAGCATACCAAACATTGTGCTATCAGGCATGTCTTCATCGACATCATCTGGGCCCAGAAGCACGCCTCAGTCGGACTCAAATCTCGGCATGTCCCACATGAAGCCTGCGGCCGAAGCCACCCGCAGCGGGAAGCGCAAAGGTAAGATCATCTCACTGCTGCCATTTTAGTTGGATGGAGCTGACTTGGAGTGTAGGCACTAGGAGCGTGTCTACTCTGACTCCTTCGCAGCTTGCTCGCAAGCGTGCCAATGACCGAGAAGCTCAGAGGGCGATCCGGGCACGAACCAAGGAGCATATTGATAACCTCGAGAGGGAGATTGAAGAACTTCGTGGCCAACAGGATCGAGATCAAACTATTCAGAACCTACTACGGAGAAATAAAAGTCTCGAGGATGAGCTCCGCCGAGTTCGAGAAAGCCTTGGACAGCCCGTCTCTATGTATCCTTTGATACCTAACATTGCTCCTTATGGCAGCGTCCACGACGCCACAGATGCCTGGTCGGCATCGATGCCACGCTCCGTACCATCTTCAATTCCCAGTCCTACTTCCTCCGAAGTAACTGAAGACTTCAACGCGAACAACTACCAGTCCACCAGCGCCCCCTCTGCGGCCTTGGATCGGTCTAGCATACCTCGAACCATGCACTCTTCTCCCATCTCTTGCGTCAGCGGAGAGGGAGGCTTTGATGATGTAAAGTCAGGTACGTTTTCTTATCTTCGCGACTAAATATATACGCGAGTTCTAACCAGACTCTTACAGACTATGGATGCGCACCAATGAATATGATGCCCGTCAACCCAACTTACAGCTACCAGCCTTGGAACATATATCCAATGCAGCATTGCCAAGCACCAGTTCCGTTGGAACAGGGCCACCAAATGCCCCCAGTTGGTAGATGCACGTTTTGAAAAAGCAGCCGTGTGTCGGAAAGATGTGGTCTCGGCGGAATAAATCGAGAGCTGTCGACACTTGGTGAATATGGCGCTCCGAAATTAAGCCGCCGCTTCGATATCCAGCGGTAGCTGCATTTATCTTGAGATCGCGGCAGCAGGGAACTCAGTCTTCGTCAACAAAAGTTTAGATGTCATTTTCTACATCCTCTTATCGACGTAGCCACCGCATTATTCAGTCACAACCATATCAACGGTGTACTTGAACGAATAAGGAGCTTCATCCGGCTCCAGGGGTTTATCGCTTACCTCATATATCCTACAAGCGATACTTACAGTGGACTCGGAAACGCATTCACTCGAAAGCCGAGCCAATACACCACACCTCACAGTCAGTGGATAAACTCGCTTCTCTGCGACCCATTGCGCGAAGCGATTATCATACGTACGCTACAGCATCAGCCTACGGGGACGTAACCGGTCTGGTGGAATGGCCTCGCGCTTTTTGCTGGCCATACCAGCGACGCCATCTATATCAAAAAAGAGTTTTGAGAGTACAAGTAGAAGTTAGAGGGCTAGGCCTTAGACAATAACTTCTGAGCGATACCCAATGTTGATATGCCGAGTCCAAAGAAAAAGGGGCGTGCTGCGAACCACACCGATATAGACTTCGGTTGGATACAGTTTCCAAATTGTATCTTAGCAAGCTATTTACCTTTGTACTACTATATGTATTTTAAACATCTTCACTATTTTCTAAGGGCTTTACATATCTCTCGTTATGAAGCTATGAGCTACTTTGAATCTTCATCGCTCGCCTCCGTAATTTCTCGTCTTCGAATGATACTTACCTTGGGTACCTCCTAAGGTAGATTGGCCAAATTCGAGCTCTGGGTCTACTGAAGCTAAACCAACAGCGCGGACATGCATACAAACAGGGTCAGCGCTAGCAGCTCAACTATCACGCCAAAAACACTGATGATGATGCTTGAACACCACACGAATGAGCTCACATACCATTTATTTTCAGACGTCATCTACTACTTTCATCACTTTACCCTTTCTTCAGCCATGCAAGTACCACCTGACGATATCGTGAAGATGGGCAGGAGGTAAAAATGCGAAATACCATCAAGATAACCAACAGATGCAACCTCAATGACGACAAAACCATCAAGATGCATCATCCCGCCCAGGACCGCCCAAACTCAGTTTAGTCGCAGCAGATTCCGTCCTAGCCGCACATCTAGTCCATAATTTTCTAGCACCATCGTAGTTTCTAGTCTACTCTTTTTCAGCATCTAACTACCTCCTACGAATGCGCTATCCTTCCTCGATACTAACAATACAGGAACAGCAGAATCGGATTTTCTTTGCCCAAGTTCGTATCATCCACGTAGAGGGAGAGGAAAAAGACAGAATGATATTTCTCTTCCTTCTTACCTGGCCGATAGGAGCTATCATTTGCAAATATACCCAAAATCACTTGGTCGCGGAGGTTCATCCGGAGTCTGGTATCTTTGGCTCAGGGTCTTGGCCTTGGTCTCAGATGTAGGGGCTAGTTTATTTTCCAGGCCGGCAGGTGTGATTTAGCCTCAGATCTCTATCCCCTATCCCATTTTCGGCGTGCTCACGGGGCCTGTATACCGTCCCCTTACGAGTTGCCTTACCGCAAAACTACGTGAGACAATGGAACGCGCTCCGTGACCTGTATGCCAGAAGGAATCTAGGCAACGTCTATGGTCAGATCAAGATTACCTTGATATGCGTCGGACCACCCATTTCGGACCACATCCCGAGGCCAGCATATCCTGCCCTATCTAGATGATGTTTAAACGCGTACCACGTGGGATCATGCGCGCGACAGGTATGTTAGGTAAGGTTGTGCAAATCCTGTTTCATCTTCTCTTGAAACAGTTGGGTGCAATCTTGGATGTTGAAATCACATCGTCAGATCAGCAACCTACCTTGTAGTCAAGGCCGTTACTATTCCCGAACAGGATATCCGAGAGCATTCCATTGGCTAACAGGGGTGTGACACCTGGGGATTCTTTCGTAATATTATGTTCTTTCGTAATAATGTCTGCTCGGCCACTCGAAGCTTTGAGGTCAACGAATTCATTTCATCTAGCTTCCTCTGGCTAACGGGTCCCTGGAACCGATAGCTGAGCGGCTAGCTAAACTGCCTCCCTCTCAGGATACTCCTATCAAATCTTCGTTTCCGTAGGGCATTGTTACCCCCAAGTACAGCCACCAGGCCATTCCTGATCACAGACTATGTACGCGTGGGCCCATTTCTACCCCGGATCTGCGCTAATCCACGCCGCTCCATGCACGGCAAAGAACCCGATACCCTGCCTTGGTGTGTCGATTCGGGAGCTATCTGCAAATCACGGGACAAGGGGCAGAAGGGATACACCTTGCTGCGCCACGTTGACAGAACGTTAGAGGCAGAAATGACTACAAGGTATTTAGGGGTCACAACTTCATTCCCTTTCCCCTGAAGACCCTATGTTACTTATCACCGGCTCTCATATTTCGAGTCATTCCCAACAATGCCTGGAAGGTCCTTGGGGAGGCCATGCGAATCTGTCAGCATAGAGTTTGGACCCGACCTTAGTTTCTTCGATCAATTATTCCGTGCTACTCGATTTCTTGACTCATTCCCAGCGCAGGAACACTGAACTCGGTATCGAATGAGATCGTGAACGGAGCTTTCCCGCCGGCACGTCACAACCGGATCCCTGGTAAGGCCGACCATGCCCACCCCCCCTTCGGAACTTTTACTCCGCTATCAGCCATCTAACTTAGTACATTCTATTCGGCCATATTGAGTATTCGCCTTGACACCCCTTGCTGAGCTTATTCTAACTATTTCTTTCAATAAGCTCATTTTCGGCGTTCCCGGCGTCATTATCAACCTCCCTTATCCCCAAACAGCCCTACATCATGCAAACTCAGTGCTTCAAATCGTGAAAACTCCTCATCGTGACGACAATGCGGTAAGTGAGCTACCCTGCCCAGCGCCCGTGGCTAAGATCTTAGTTATCTTGATACCTTCCAGGCTGCACTAAATAGAGTGCATCAAAGTCTTCCTGCTAGCTAGTATATTTACACCACACTTGCAATGCAAGTGCCTTGCAGGCAGGCTAGCAAAAGCTAGGCCGGCATCCATCTCCCCCACCAGCCGTCAATTTTCCGCGGAGGGTGTGATCTATGATCGTATCGTCAGGCTTATTAATGCCGGAAGAGTGACCCGGCAGCGGCGCCAAGCTTATTGCCGTAAAGTTCGCATGACCGGTACTTTCCCGGGAGTTCTAACCTACCTAGCTGATCTGATCGCAGGCTAACCTAGGAGACTTCTGTCCCATGGCCTTGGCGCCATCCGTGCTATTGTATTCTATTATCACTAGAGCAGCTGAGGCGGAGGGGTTCCCGCAGGCAAGTCATAGTATCATATGGTTTAACTACCAGCCCGAGCCTTCAAGAACTCCTATACTGTTGAAGAAAAATACATGTAGCAGTAGGTAGTAAGAATAGATGTCCATTTAAGATTGACATAGGCAAACTGTGAGATCCGGATAAAGGAAATATGTGATTAGGGCAGTTTTGTTGACTTCAAACAATTTAACTATTTGATCATGTCTTGCACTTAACTCAAGGTATCAAATGGGCTACAGGATATGCATCAACCAGATACAGAAAGCTTCTTACGATGATTACCATATAACCTAGCTTATTGGCATAATCTATTGCCTATTTCCCTTTTAGGACTAACCAGTCTAGATTTTTTTTTGGTTTTTTTTGGCGGACCTGTATGAGCGGGTTACCGCAGTGCCAAGAGACCGACGATGGCTTCAGAGCCATACGATGGTAAGTACCTATATGCTGGACCCCCACCTTATGAACACACCCCCTAATGCAACAAGACGACGAAATCGACGATAGCTTCAAAAATTATAATAATTCCACGAATTGAAATTAAATTAATTGACAAAAATAAGGATTAAAAGCTACCTAGATTATGTAACTACAGTAATTGACTCTTGCGGCTCATTCTGAAGCCTTCCTTTCTCATCTGCAATATCCCTCTTTCTTTTCGCGATTGGCTTGGCTTTTAACTTTTCGGCCTTCTCTTGCGCATCCCATATATCCTTTTGCTCAATAAACTTTTGATTATGATCTTTGTTTCTGATCGTCTTGCGTGGTACGGGGGTCAAGCTTTCAATTTCTAGGTCCTTGCGTTTGATATCTTCTTGCAAACCTGCTATCCTCGCCGCCTGCAAATCCAATGCCTTGCCGGTTTTCTGAATAAACTCGGCAAATCTACCCCGACAACCCCGAAAATTACGCTCGAGGATCTTAGACTGGCTACGAAGCTCTTGCGAATTGTACGGAGTGTTGAATCTGGGTGGTTCGCTCGTAGTCGCCGAGTGTATCTCGGGTGTCAGTGGTCGGATGGCGGGTTCGACGATAAGCTCGTTTTTGGCCATATCTGCTGTGGATACTGGGCGACCTATTTTGGTCCGGACAGTCGGGTTACGCGAAATGAACCTATCAAGCCATCTTTTACCAACACCATGTGGATCGCCGGCAGCGTTGAGGATGCCATCAGCGAACCCAACGACCTCCACACGCGACGGAGCCCTTCCTGCAGCTTCCTCATTGATTATCCAACCAGCTAGGAAGGCCTCCTGCTCAGGAGAAAGGCGATACTCAATTAAATGAGCTTTTTCGCGGCTCTGTTGGCCGTGGATCCTTTTATTCAGGGTCGACCGATCCAGCTGCCAGTCTCGCGCTGCTGCGGCTTGCGATTGACCGTTTTCGACCGCTAAGATTGCTTGCGCAACGCGATTTTCATATTCAAATGCCATATTCAAAGATTGAAGCAATTGAGTAAAGATTGATGGAGTTGTTGGATTTCGGAATTAGCTTCAATGGTGACATCAGAAATAAAAGTTTATTACATTAGGGGGTATATTCATAAGGTAGAGGTCCACCTCTAGATTGGAAGCGATAAGATGGGTCACAAATGCCATTAGGAAGCTATTAGGGGTTTACTGCCATCTAAGGAGGCAGCCATACGGCGCCACCAGCGTTTAGCTATCAGGATCGCCGCCTGGATAGGACAATCAGAGTAGCCAAATAGATAGGCGGCTGTCTCTCCCCTCGAAATAAGAGAAACGGGGACCAAGGACCTCAAGGCCCTAAATAATTATTGGTTCCAGAATTGGTCTCTCATTACAACCCCTTGTCACGTAGACAAATTCCATTAAGATCATTTCTTCTATTTGCTTGGTATCAAAACTTGATATTCCTGCTAGTGGTTGACTACCTAATTCTTTGGGCCTAACCCGTAACGCTGACCATAAATCCCGCACGTTGAATCCCTTATTCTACCAGCTCGAGATATATGTAGGTGTCTCAGAGGTCACTACCAGATATATCTGTATCCAAACGAAAATCATGGGAACGATAGGCCCAGACTGCCTCAGCACTTCCCGAGCTACCACCCGGATAGGATAATATCTCTTTCAGACAACAGGAGTAAGAGATATTAAGGGATAGGTTTCTCAGAATGGAACCTCTCTGTTCTCCGCCTCGCATATGTACCTAGAGTTTGGTAATTGTTAGATCCTTAACTCTTCGCGAAACATCTTTGTTGTATCTTGAATGCTTGGCTAACCTTGTGATAAGAACAATTGACTTCGGTATTTGGCCACGGCAAGCTTTGTTTCAAGAACCAAGTCGCGAAACTCTTGCTCCACCAGGGGTCTACAAGGCTGACCAAAGTAATCGCCTTCCTGTTCTGGTGCGGCCTTCAACCACTGCAGATCCGATGTGTCTGTCAGGTCTATGACCATCTCGCAGGGGCCGGCTTTGCTTATGTTTCCTTCGTCTGGCGATGCGAAGTACCGCACGTGCATATTGAGACGGAACTGGGCGAACCTCCAAAATAGTTCGGAACATATTATTGCTGGATCCTTCTCTGAATCTCTTTCCGAGTCCCCCTTCAGATCTCTCGCTGATGAGTCCATTTGACTGTTTTCCTGAGCTGACGTCTTGATTAATTCGAGGAGAGTACGAGCGTAATAAGTCTTGAAAGGTGACATCATCCAGTCCGCCCTCTTCGCACACGTTCCAGCTACCAGATCGATCATATCAAACGTCAACCGGCGGAGTTGGCCGCAGCCTTCGAGCAGTGTCACGACCTCGTCTAGTCTGCGTGTCTTCGCTCGCCAATCGCGGTGGATCTCATCCTCCGATAGGGAATCCTTGATCGCGATAGACCGGATATGCCCTCTCTTCTCCGGCGATATGGTGGTAAGGAACGCGTGTAGGTCATTTATATAGTAGAATGCAAAATTGTTAACCTGGTAGAACACGCCACTGTACTCAAGCTCACGGTAAAACTGTCGGGAAACAGCCTTCAGTGTACTGTAGTCGAGGCGCTCATTCTTATGTGTAGGATCAGCGTCGGGATCGGAATGATCAAATCTGTGATAGAACTTGTTGGGTTCTACCTTGCATTGCTGGGGGTAAATGTCCCCCTCGTAAGCCGTAACCAGGCGATAGATTGCTAGACGGAGCTGAGACCCGAGTTAGCTTGCATACGATATGAAACAAGCCATAGGGTGAACCCTTTACCTCGGGTGGAAGTATTGAGAAGAACAAGCTCTTCTCGTTTTTCTCGTAAGCTTCTTTTACACAATGGGCCCGGGGCACAAAGGGTATCAGTTCATTAGACATGTCGAAAGCCCCCTTTACTAGTGGAAATTTATACAGAAATGGTCAATATAGTAGCACTTTGCAACCAGCCGTGAGACAAGGTTAGGGGATGACCGTTGCGAAGTGCATTGCTCCATAGACGCCAAACGGCATGTTTTATACAAACTGTGACAGTCAAGGCCGCAGTAGAAAGGAAACAAAAATAGACTAAAACAAGGAAATCAAGACAAACACATGACACAATGAGCTGGGAAGTAGCGTGTATGGTCATTTTAAGTGTACACGTCCCTGGGCGGGATGAGAGGATGAATGTATTTTCGGTCATTACTCAAATACGAAGTGAAATATCCGAGATATAGGAAAACGCAAGTAATCATTTGTGAATTGGGTGGCCGTCCGATGGACACAATGGCGCCTCTGACTAATAAGTGACAATAAGATTTAGTGGATAATTGCGCGTAATGGCACATGGAGAGGGGGATAAAGATGAAAGAAACAATAGCTACCATCAGCTGCCTGGCGAGTAACTCGCGTATGGTCAAATTGGCAACATTCCGACACAATTTCCGCGAGAAGAGTGTTTGCTCAGTTATGACTGCAAACCATTAATTTATCTCCCGTATAAATAATGATGTTACGATCTCTATCCTGATGCCAGTTATGCCTACAAGTATCTAGTTTTCATCAAACACTCTCGTGGGTAAAACTCACGGGAGAGTTACACTTGTACGGGAAAGGGTTGTTGAAGATGGGACTTACTTACATACCTGGGCTCAACTTCCCGCGCAAGCCAACTCGCATGCTGGACCAATCAGAGGTACAGATCTATCCAAGCTGGGAAAGATTTCAGGGGGCCATGATTCCGTCTCTGCCCCCCACTGATGCGACTAAGACCAAAAGGGCAAGACCTGAGTGGTCAGTCATGATATTGCGAGGCCCCCCCCCTGAATCCAACCAAGGCAACACAACAACCCTCCTGAAAGTCGGGCACTACAGGTCTTAAGATGATAGTATGGGTGGCTGTACATGTGACTAACACACGAGCATCCAGGCATTAAGAGCAAGGAGATTTTGGCAAGGAAGTTGAATTAGGCGTTTAATCGCGACGGTGCTGCCTCTCGGTGAGGAACAATCCCCAATCCTTAATAATGCCGAAAAAATAGAGCCTCGACGTCGTGGATCCAACCCAAAGAGGAAAGCAACATCTCCCCCGCACGGCAGCTTCATCGGCGGGTTAATATCGAGGCAACGTAGTGGCAAGATGTTCGACGACGATACGTGTGGGAGTGCTACACGCGCGGTGGCGGCGCATAAAAACCCCCTGTCCATCGTGGGACTTGCGCGCCATCCTATTCGATCTGATCCTGGCCGATCACCCCCTCAGACATTGCCAGGAACAAATCTAGAAGGTCTCATCTCCAATTCGGAGCTCCCGTCCACATGTTGCAAGCACATGTTAGAAACAAGCTTGAGCAATGCCATTCTTTGGATGGAAGAGGGCCAACCCCCCTGGTCATTCTGTCCGCAGATCCCATGGGCCTGCCGTGTGCTTCTTTCATGCGTCCTACCGCAACTTTCATATAAGAGCGGGTACGCCACGGCTGCTGTGTCGCGATGGAGTCAACTTGTGAGCAGGGGCTCTCATCTAATTTTCGATTCTAGCTTTGTACATATTTTATCATTGCTTATCTGAGTCAAAACCTACGTCACCGTGTCATCAATCACAGTATGCGCGGCCTCGCTTTCTCGGCACTCGCCTTCGCGGCAGGCTCTCTCGCGGCCGATTGCAACGGCCATGCTGAGCTTTGCGACCGAATCTACAGCGATGTCACTTTCGTGGGAGCGCACAACTCCCCTTTCGTTGGTGTCGGTCCCTCTGATAACCAGTTTACGAGCCCGACGGATCAGTTAAACGAAGGCGTGCGATTCCTCCAGGCGCAGACCCAAGATAAAGATGGAGCGGTCGAGATGTGCCACACTTCGTGCATACTGGAAGATGCCGGGACTCTCGAAAGTTACTTGGGAGAAATCAAAAGCTGGGTGGACGGCAACCCGAATGAGGTTGTGACGCTGCTCCTGACCAACCCTGATGCGATTGATATTACCAAGTTCGGGGACGCATTCACGTCAACTGGTCTAGCAGACTACGTCTTCACTCCAACCACGCAGCTAGCCCTGGCTGACTGGCCGACGCTGGGAGATCTGATCTCGAGCGGGAACAGAGTGGTCGTGTTCATGGGTGAGAGATCCGATTACTTACATCGCAAGTTAGGACCTACCTGTTGAGGAAGCTGACTAGAGATATAGACTACAACATGGACATAACCAAAGTCCCCTACATCCTCGACGAGTTCGTCTATTATTTCGAGACCCCCTTCAGCCCCACGGAGGACAACTTCGTCCAGTGCAATATCGACAGGCCCTCGGGAGCTTCTGCCGACGGCCGGATGTTCTTAGCCAACCACAATCTCAACGTCGAGGTCCTCCCCGATGTCTTGATCCCGGATCCCCTTCAGGCCTCGGACACCAACTCGGTAGCGTCTATTACCGCCCAGACCGACATCTGCAAGCAAAACTACGGTCGTTATCCGAATGTGGTATTGGTGAGTGAGATTTCGGTAACCTTTTGGATATTGTACTAGCTGACACACCGATGTAGCTTGACTTCGTGAGCGTAGGAGACGCAATAGCTGTTCAAAACCAACTGAACGGGTTCTAAAATTCTTAAGGAGTCTATAGCAGAAACTGAACATTATATGATGACTTCCCCATTTTACTTACGATTATTTTAGTGGACAGGGCTTCTTGTTCATGGGAAATAAGGCTAGACCACTCATGGATACCATATTTCGATGTATAAATTATTGAAAATGAAACCTACATGCTATTGAAGCTCGCCATGATGGGGGCCCTTAGCCATCCAGTATGCGAAGGGATTAACTCGCACAGTCTCAGCAGTGGTTTGATTCCCTGTAATCATAGCGAGCAACCACCTAAGCTCTAGGGAACGAACCACTGACTTACTACTATTCAGGTGCGTGCTTATACAGTGTGTAATCAGCAAATAGTCAAGGCGACAAGGCGGGGCTCGAATCTGAAATGTTCTACGGATAACTTCGCGTTTGTTCGTTCCTACTATTTATTCCCATTCCCATTCCGCTTCCTCTCCCACCACGCCACAATCTCGTTCCAATAAGCCGCGAGGACTACAGCGCCAATGCTTAAAGGGACGGCGACCGTGAAGAAGACCCCGTAGACCATGGCACTCCTCGAAGTGAGGTCCTGGTTCATGCTGAGGAAGCTCGACACGAACGACATGGGCACGAAGATAAAGGCTAAATACGTGATGCGGCTCATATTCCGGCTCTCCACCATGGACTTCTTGCTCTCCTCCACGCTGATGATGGCGACGGCCATCTTCATGATCTTGTCCGCCCGCAGCTGCAGCGCCTGCAGACGCGCGAGGAGCGACACGAAGTCGCGTCGCACGCCGGCCCGCCACATGGTCGCCGTCTCCGCCGTCGGGGCGCCGTCGTGCCGCAGCAGCGGCTCCCCCGGCTTCACGGCCGTGAAGGGCGACAGCGCGGGCACTTGCTGCCACAGCGAGTACCTGCCCTCGAGCGCCACGATGGAGTCCCGCATCCAGCCGACGTAGAACGGGAGCCGGCGCTGCCACTTGTGCAGGCTGTCGAGGGCCGTCTCCAAGTCCGCCAGCTTGCGGGTGCGCTCCGAGTCGAGCTGCCACTCGATCTGGAATAATCCCGTAAACGTGTACTGCAGAGTGACGAGTATCTCGGCAAATATGTGTGGGTACGCGAACGACGTGATCAGCTCGGGGTCGCTGTCGATCTGCCGTCGTTCGTGTGGAGAGAGCGTCGAAATGCGGGCGACGAGCGCGTCGAATGCGGAGATGTCGGGCTCGGTGGTAGGAGCCAGCTCCGAGTCGGCCATGTTGGGGGGATGCTCCAAACTTCCGTAGCCGTTCCAAAGCGGATATCCCGCGCCGACGTATGGGTCGACCAGAATAACGCCCACCCAGCCGTTCTCGTTATTTGTGCTCCATATGCTGACCTTGCGTCGCAACAGGCCGACTAGATGGGGAGACGCCTCCCACCAGGCATTCTTTCCGGATTTGACTTGCCCTTCGAAATCCAACCGTCTCATTACATTCCAGTCGCTAGTGATCTCTTTGGCTGCTTGCGAGTCCGCTGCATCTTCGAAGAAGCGGGCTTGCATGTACCTGAGCGTGATGAAGCTACGATTATAAGCTTGGGATTCCAGCTCCGGCATCTCAACCCAGTCGTCCTTGATATTATACCACGTATGGTCTTCAAGGTGGCAGCGGAAAAAAGACGGGTCGATATCTAGCGCGGCGCCGAGCATCTCGATGGTCGTCTTGGATAAGTCTTCGACGATGAACAGTCGTTTTGACTTCTCGCTTGCGTCTTGGGAAGTTCGGGCTAGGATCGCGGATAGCTCTGGGCCGCTCTCGCAGGTCTCTTGCTTGATGTTCTCCGCTTCCGTGAAGTCTACTACGGCAACGTGGACTCTACTTTGCCGCTCCATGATCTCCAGGGGTGACAAGACCAACGTCCTCTGGGGAACCGTTCCGGCCTCGATGAACTCGGCTAGGTATTTGAGTCTTGGCCACTGGTTTGTAAGTCTCTTGACATACTGAAGGTACGGCTCGTCCCTACGACGAGCAAGTCAGCTCCAAACGACGCAGTATTTCATTCGGTAACGAGATGAAGCCTTGAACCTACCTAGTGGTTTCCGGGCCGTCCTTCTCCCCAAGGTATATGTTACCCGGGAAGTAGGCGTCGCCAACAGCCTGTATATGGCCGACGACCTCGACAGTCTTCCCTCCTTTCTTGTTGGGATTCGCTGCGGTTGCAACACTCTTGGGAGATGAGGTACTCCACTGGCCAGTAGAGCCCGACTTCGCATGCGAGCGGGCCCCCGACGACGTAGTTCCCTCATAGTTCTTACGCTGGCGCGTGCCCTCTTCGAGTGCTCGTGGGTTATCTTTCTCCATTCTGAGGTCGGCGGGCGACGTGAACGTGGACGACGACAATGAAGATGAGGAGCTGAAGCCGGCGGTCTCTTCCTCCTCAGCCTGACTGCCATCATCCTCGCTTAGGAGACGCTGGGTCTGAGCCTCAGCTGATACCTGACCTTTTGGCATTGTGACAAGTATGCAGCTGAAAATAGGACAACCCCGCCCCGGACAGGCATTACGCGTTTGTAAGCACCCAGGTCGGTGAGTAGGGCGTTAGAAATGAGGCTTCAATAATTTTGTGTCGTATTCATAAAACCATTAAATATTTTAACATCCAGAAAGATTCACAGTTATAATTTAAATATATTTATATACCTGAAGATTCAAAACATCTCCACTCAAAAGTATAATACTGGCCCAGCTCGACGATACGGGACGATGTATAGGTGTACGGATAAGGTCCTAGCAGGAGTTTTGGGGGGTACGAATAAGGATACTCCTGAGAGAATAAGGTTAGCGTTGATGCTCAGCTCAACAGACGCCTTGTGCCCAATTTCTAGCGCTACACGCGCTGCCTTAGAAAGCGAAATGTAAAATCCTCTTTATTAATAGCAGAGGTGAACTCAGCGTCAATTATTACAATAGCACGAAGCGATAAATGCGTTTATAAGATATAAGATCAAATAGCTAACCTAATATCTTGCAACCTTACCACCCCCACTCCTTACAACCCTAGACCGCCAGATCTGTCAGATTACGAAGGTAGGCTTATATCTTGTTTTGCAAATCTACTCATCACACAAAGTCTATTATATGTCCGGTAACACCATCTTTCACAATGTCGTATATCAAGCCAACCCGGACTTTCGAGCATCCAGCAGTTGCTTTCTCTTGGGAGGGATCGAAATACCTTCGCCACAAGATACCTACGACCATATATCTCGATTCGAATGATCTTGATCGCCTTCACGTCAAGTGTACTAATATCGATATCAACAGCGGAACGCCTGAAGATGAAGGCCTCCAGGTTCTTCAACTAAAATCACCCAAGGAGATCAATGCTATCGTCGAAGCGGACGAATTGATCAAGGCTGGAGCCATTCCCAGCATTGAATACAGTCCCGGAAACTGGCACACTGCATATTCCCTTGGGCTTTTTTACCTCAACTTATTCAACCAACAGGGCAAATCGACAGTTAACGCCCCAGATCCCTCAAGCAAAACCCTACTGGAGCGTATCAGCTCATGGGAGATTAACCAGTAAGTGATCTTCAAACGTATTTGTGAGAAATTGTAAGGAAACTGACACTAATACGAGAATTAGGAAGAGTACTGATGAGCGTGTCGACCCATCAAAGATCTACTGGCGAGCCACTTTTACCTTGCATATCCGTGACAATTCTCTGCCGGATGTCATATGCTTCCTTGCAAACGAAGCTCCCCTGGAGGATGATAAGCTCTTTCTCAGCGAGCTTCGATGCATTCTGCGAATGGGTGGGGCAAAATTGAGACAGGAAACCCGAAATCAGGAGATAGCACCCGTGAGTTTTCAGACTCTGTTCCATATTCAAAACTGCTTACTTTATTATTTTACTCATGCGACTTAAGGTCACTGTCGTATCAGCTTCGGGCATACATGTCAGAATCGTTCAAGGCTATGTTGACGGCGGCAAGAACTGCCTCTTCGTGCGAAAGTCAGATATTATCAAGGTCGATGGGATCGAGAAGCAAAGCGTGGAGGGACTTATGAGTATCGCCTGTTGGTTATTGGGCAAACCATGCAGAAAGACCAGGGTTGTAAAATTAGTTAGTTAATCCATTCCACCCCCGGACTAAGACTAACTAAAAAAATAAAAACAAAAACTAAACTAACTAAAAATTTTTTTTCTCGGACTAAGACTAACTAAGGAATAATTAAATAATAATTTAATAATTAAAATAATAATTTCTATAAATAGAAATTTCTAAGAAGTCTTAGAATTTTATTGAAAAATCGTTCTTTTTAGTGGTTTGCCTCTGAATTGAATTGAGGACCTCCAATTCATTAAGTCATACGTATATGGTTGGGGGCCTTCATACAATTGAGCTATTCAAGGAGGGGTGGGGGGGGGGGGAAGGGGGGGGAGGGGGGTGGTGTTTTTCTGCAAGTGTTAAGGTAAATATACTATATATAGCAGAAGGGCCCAAGCTTTTAGTTTTTTTAGTTACTAAAAAATATCACGGAATAAACTAACTAAAATAATTCAAAATTACGGACTAACTAAAAAAACTTTATTCCAGCTAAAGCCGGAATAAAACTAATTTTTTTAGTTAGTAACTAAAAACTAAAAAAACTAATGGAATAATTTTACAACCCTGAGAAAGACAAAGAACCTTGGTGAGGCCGTGACTACCTAGGCAGACGTCCAGATTAAACCAAATCGTCAGAACAAGCCCCGGAAGCTGAGGCAATGGGACAGTTTGCCCTTGCTGTCCAATCTCAGCAATTTGCCAAAGGTATTGCTGACGGCGATAGTGACGACAATAAAGTGGACTTCAGCCCCATTCTCACTAGGAGCCGAGCCCTTCAGTCCGGTTCGTCAATCCGCCCACAGACCCCGGCTACTCCGACCCCTGTGCGTCCCAGCCAAGCAGCACTCGCTAGATCCCCAGGTGATATGGATATTGACGACTTAGATGAATCCTCTCCATCCACGTCCTCAGTCGACCAACCTTCCCCTATACCTGGCGAGGCGGCAAGACAAGAAGCGTGTCAGATGGCTGTAAAGATTGCTCAACATCCGAGAACCTTCAAGAGATGTGGTCAAGAACCTGAAAGCAAGGTAACTAAAGACAAGAACGAAATTTACATTATGAGAGGCACATACAAGGCCAACTGCGTAGACTAGATTTCCCGCCGGCCGGCCAAACTTTCCTTTGCGGAAGTGCAAGAGTATGGCCCCTACACTACCGGTAACTGGAGGCTTATAGAAAAGCTAGGGGCAATTATTCTAGCCTCTGTTTTTCAATAAGCCGACGCAAAACTATCGCTTAGCGTTGTTTACAGTCCTTGATAAGACGAGGCTTGTCGGCCTTGAGATTAGGCTTGCAGCTTGAAATTTTACGGCAGTTGGGAATGGCGGATGATGGTTAGTACTAAGCAACAAGTACGCCACTCGGGGAGATGTTGCGATGTACACTGGCCATTCTTCTTATAAAGTAGGTCTACCTTCAACGCCGCTAATATCACGAAAGTCTGTATTTGTCAGTATAAGTATATCTAATCCAATGACACTGCCACCCATACACCCCTTGTACATCAGGATATACACTTCTAATCTCATGGCTGGAAAAGGCCCACATGGTCTCCTTCTTCTAGAATCAATCATTAATTATAGCAAATAAAGGGGCTGGCCCTAACTCGAAACCGAGGAAGACGGCGGACGATTACAGGGTTCAATCGCCCCATAAGAGGTAGGTAGAAAATGATGTATCGTACGTGATTCATTAGGAGTTTTACGTGTCCGACCGACTCTGAACAAGTCTCAAACCCTAGAAATGAGGACGCGACTCTGCTTAACTTATGGAAATGAGATCTAGGCGGATATAGGCCAATAAACCTGCCGCGGAGTCTGATTATACTAGGTACCTATTTTATCTCACAAGTGCGATCACAACGTAAAGCACGCCTACAAGACAAGAGCAATAAGAAGAGGAATATACTCCATACATAAAATAGGAATGATACCTAAGTCACAGACATCAACATGGCGAAATTCGTGTCGATTAACACTATTTACATAGCTGTATACTAAAACAATATTCATGCGAGACCACGCCTCGTGAGCAAGTATATCTATACCCCCTATAGAGAACTAAGAGAACAAACAATTCTCTATCTTATGCATGAATGTAGAACCAAAGGGTAAAACACCACCCAGCCTTACGCAGATTCCGAAGTTTCATCTACTCGATATCAACTTCGATATCAAGATCCAACGCCGCGATGATATCGTCATCTACAATGGGCTTATGAATCTGCGGGATTCCCTTGTGGTCCTTCCCTGCCTGTTGGTTCAGCATCTGTAATTTCTGCAGATGTGGTAGAAGCTGTGCTTTCGTAGCACCTTGCTTTGGTGTTCCATTCGCCGGAGTTGATGAAGCGCTTGGGTTCTTCGGTATCAAATTCGCCCCACTAGGGTCGTTGACATCCTGCTTGAACTTAGGTTTGGTTCGGAGACGACGCGACGTGTCTTCTTCAACTTCCTCTCCTCGTGCGATACGCGCTTCGATTTTGCGTGCCTTCGCTTTCTCCATCAACTGCGCCTTACGTACTGCTTCGGCATTGCGTCGACGATTCTCGGCATTCAGAGCTGCTAGACGGTCCTGCTGAGAGGGTGTTGCGTTGGCAGACTTGTCGGCCGCCGGCGTCAGGCTGGTCTTAAAAGCCAGGCGCGGCGTCTCAAGCGAGTCGAGCTGATCTTGCAGCCTCGAAACTTCCAGATCATCCCCATTGCGTTTAGCTGCCTCGATCATGTTAAGAAGCCGCTTTCGCTCTGTGGGCTCGAATCTCTCGCGCAAGCTTCGTTCCCTCTCAATCTTCTCGTTCACCTCAGCATCGGTCCATGAACGGTTTCGGAGATCGTTAATGTCATCGATCTTTGCATCTAGAACTGGCTTCTTCGGAAGGACGACACCTTCATCTTGGCAAACCTTCTTATAGCGAGCAAATTCAGCCTGCAGCTAGTTAGATTTGAGTGAAATTAAATATCACAATCGTAACATACCTCGGTGAACGGTTGGTCAGAGCAGCTGATGAAGGGCCAATCTCGCTCGGCCTTACCGTGAGCAGCCTTGACGTATTGATCGGTGACAAAACTTTGGCCCGATTTCTTCTCCATAGCATAGGGCTTTCCTTTGGAAAATCCTAGGACAGCATGGTTAGTATAACAACTGTGTAAACGACGCACTTGACTATACCTTTAGCATGGCACATCCTGTAGACGTTTTCTCCATTAGGACCCGGGCCGATGGAAACACGGACATAACACCCGGTGATCTTCTGATCGAAACCAGGATAGAAGCAAACTTGAGCAAAGCGGCTGCGGCCAAGTCGTATGCGCTCGAAATCGCGTAGTTCAGCAGGCGGGAGCTCTTTGACTTCGGGAGTTCGCGATCTGGAACGTCTATCCTCAATGTCACTGCTTCCACCAATGTCGCGATCGGGGCTATCGCGCGAAGTAGAATGCGACAGTCTCTTGCGCTCTCGGTCTTCTTCTCTGCGACGAATGCGATCGCTCTTCTCGGCTCGAGCACGGCGGAGCGACTCAATGCCAGCACTAGTCTCGCCAACCTTGGAGCCACCTACTCTAGTTCGTTGTCGGGAAGTCTTGCGCTGATCGTCTAGGTCGGTGGCGCTCGCCTTGCGCTTCTTGCCCACCTGACTATCGTCCTCTCTGTTCTTCAGTAGCCGACGCAGCAGAGTGTTTTGCCGCTGACGGTCGACCTCCTCCTGACGTTTTGCTAGTAACTGTTCACGCTCAAGCTCGGGCAAGCCTAGGATTTCGTCCTTCTCTGCCTCGCTCGCGTAAATTCCATCGACCGGGTACTTATTATCGTCATCGTCGTCCATCTTACCGTTGGCGTTGGTCGCCTGAAACGGGTCAGAATCTGAGTCGGATTCGTCCATGGGGGCCGAGTTTTGTGAGGCGGGAGAAGCCATGTCGGAACTAAGGTAAGGGAAGACGAGGGTCAGTCTAAGTTGCTATTCGGTTGAAAATGCGAGGCGAGTTTGTAGGTTCAAGGTAACCAAGCTTATGCCAGGAAGGTGGCAATAGATTGACGAGGGATCAAGGCACCAGGGTATTGTGTAAGATATTGCAAGGTTGGTAGTGGAGATGTACAGGGGGATTTGGTGAAGGTAAGTGAATGGTGAGGCTCGAGTAATATTTGGGGCAAATCGGTGTTTGCTATGCAGCTGTGCGCTGAAAAAGCAGCTGCGCAAATGCAAATGCAAACGCGACCGTTTTGGTGCGCGGGGTGGGCGGTGACGAAAATGCAAACAAGGAAGGAGCAGAACTCGGTACGGGGAGCTTACGCCTCGCCTTCCTCCTCATCTGAATCATCGTGCCTTCTCTTTCTAGATTTCGACTTGCCCGATGCCCTGGGCGAGCCAGACACCGAACGGCTATCCTCCTCCTCTATTTCCCCATCCGACTCATCGCCGCCAACCAGTGCAAGAAACTCGTCGTCGACGTCGGCCATGTTGGCGGTAATTGTAATTTGTGAAGCTAGTTGGAATTGAACTCGAGGGGATCACCGTAGATGTTTTGCGCCTAGGATGGGAGACGTGGAAATAGCGAGCAATACGACTTGTTTCAAAGTCGATCAGTTACAAAAAAGACAGCTTGAACGTCTAATCAGATTGAAACAGCTAAATATTAGAATTATTATTCAGAAATGATGGGAAAGGACGAGAGAGTTGACGGATGAATAGATTAGAGCTTCTCCTATTCAGGAGTGGAAGAAAGGAAGTTCTACAGCTGAGCCTCGTCGGGATACATCTACAGGCCGTACTTTCTAGGTACTCGTTTCGTCTTACATAACGGACACTCTCCAAGGTTTAATGTGGGGATACCAGCCACTTCAAGGTCGTATTGGTGCGGGTGCGCCAGATCCTTACTGTCGGAGCTGAAGGTCTAATGTTTCCGTCATCGGTTACAACCTTATACGGGTAATACTTCGATAACTCATAACTCTACGATGCGCCTCTAATAGACACACCAACGATGTCTTTACCGCGAATGCAAACACGCCTAGTGCGCCATGGCCTACAACCATCGTTGCATGAATTTCTCGTCCCTGCTCTCTTCCAACCGAGCTCAAGGCGGTTCTTAAGTGCAACAAACAGCCACAATGCAACGATAGCTAAGACCTCAACTTCTCCAACGAATCCGTCCCAATCCAAGCCCAAGCTCAAACCTCTAACGAAAGAGCAACGTGACTTTCTCTCTTCAGCTGTAAGATCACTCTCAATGGTTTAGTAGGCTTATACATCCAGTGCTAAGACACCCAAGCTCCGTGTAAACCAGGCAGGCGAATTAGCTGCAACCCGAATATATACGGCACAGACGCCGCCGCTGGTCAATGCCCACCCCCATCTCCGGCCGTTGATGGCCCACATGTACGCCCAAGAAGAAGGCCACCTCAACACTTTCAACTCCCTCATCGCCAAGCATCGCGTACGCCCCACGGCCCTTTATCCGGTATGGCAGGTGTTATCAACAGGCTTGGGTTGGTCAACAGCAGTAATGGGCCGCGAAGCCGCTATGGCTTGCACGGAAGCCGTAGAGACAGAGATAGGTGGGCATTATAACAACCAAATACGGACGTTACTAGAGATGTTCGATCAATGGGAAGCAGAGGGATACGAGGTAGGCGGCGAGTTTCAAGACCTTATTAAAACGCTGCGCAGGATACGAGACGAGGAACTGGAACACTTGGATCACGCTGTCGACAACGATGCTAAGAAGGCCGAGCCGCATTGGCTACTCACAGGAGTGATACGGCTGGGGTGCCGAGGCGCGATATGGGTTAGTGAACGAGTATAAATGTACTCTAAGGCTCATGCTATATCCATATGCTATATGGCCGGGATATTCGGCGATCATGGCGCTAATACCCGAAAAGGGGGCTGGTTTCCATGCGGTCGGGTTTGCTCGCAAGCCAGGTACGCTTGTATATCAAGAGATAGCTGCACAAAGCTTACTGTACGATGATAGAAAAATGTATGAATATACCGACTAATTCCAAGTTAACTCCGTGCGGAAGAAACACCCTGTAACATAATAGCGGCGGCCGTTGCTAGAGAAGTGATCTGCATTGTCAAAAGGTAATTTTAGCGTCATGAATTACCTGGTGAGCGAAACCAGAACAATAACATCACAAATATTCCGAAAAGTTTATACCGATTCTAATAGGAACAATACCCATGTATTCCGTACTATCATCAACACCATAATACTTATCAGATAGGTAGGTACATACCTACTAACACTTACCTATGTGTAAAGTCTGGAAGGTATTCGTTTTCTTTGACGTTACTCGCCGGCACGAGTCATCGGCGTGCTGGTAAGCTAAAAAATAATAAAAAAAACATACATACATACATACAGCATGAGTGGGACCAGCGGACAACGGCCGGGATGAGGAATGGACTGCCTCTCTAGGCCTTAGAGAAACACCATTTAGGTAGGTAGGTAGATAGGTCACGTAGTCTCAACTATTTATACACCGAATTAAACACCGTACTTCTTTGTTATTCATTCGCTTCGAACTCTAGCTAGATATTTAACAGCTCAAGCTTGTGTGAGATCAAATCACTCACGAACCGCCTCTTTTTTCAACTATACCAAGAAGACGAACAGAAGAAATCGCGATGGCGTTACCCTTCCCAGTACCCGATTCTCTCGCCCCGACTTTCACCCTGTCCCGCTGCACGGCCGCGGACACGGATGCATTCATCGAGGTCTACTACGAGAGTTTTCTAACAGATCCTCGTAATACCTTCTGGTGGTCGCCGGACAAGGCAGCCATGCACAGGTGGATGAAGCATCGCGTCAATCGAAAGATGAACGACCGCAGGGTGCGGCACTTCAAGGTCACCGACGTCGAGAGCGGGGACATGGTGGCGATGTCTCGCTGGGACATCCCCGAGGGTCACGAGGCAGTCTTCGGCGAGTGGGTTGAAACTGCGACCCCCGTGGACGTCTCGCAGACCGTCACGGCTGTGGGCGAAGGGGAGGCAGAAGATGTCCCCGTCACTAGCGCACCCGCCGAGGCCCCTGGGGCAGACTACCCCGAGGGTAGCAAGCCGGAGCTGTGCAAGATCTTCTTCGATGCGCTGAAGGATATGTCGGAGAAACATAATGCAAAGACTATGTTAGGTGAGTAGGAGGTAGGTAACATGTGCTCTAATTTTTTTACTGATCTATAATTAGGCCTATCGCTTCTCTGCACATCACCCAAGTATCATCGGAGGGGAGCCGGGAAGGCATTAATGCTGCCGATGCTAGCCCTTGCCGACGCTCAGGGGCTCAAGACATACCTTGAAGCCACACCCACAGGTAAGCCGATCTACGAGAAGCTAGGCTTCCGTGAGGTGGATGAGATAACGTTCGATCTCGACAAGTTGTTGGGCGGCGACAACGGCATATACAAGATCTCAATCATGGTCCGGGAGCCAAGATCAGGCATATAGAGAATATTACCCTAAACACGCTCAAATTTCAAGACCGGGCAGATACTTCCAGCCAGTCGTAACAATGTATAGTGTCTTGATAAAATCTCCTATGAAGTTCAATATTACCAAATGCATCATATAGACTCAAGGGACCATAGGCGGTACAGCGCAAAATGTCGGCAGTCTAGACTGGGCGGTGAAAAGCAGTTCACGGATACGGGATCCGGCGGCACGGTAAAATTCCATGGTTTGGTATAACTAAACCTAGAAATAGACGTGGCTACGCTTCAATAGAGCAAGTAATCATTTCATGGCTAAAGACTGATCCATGTTCAGTTGCATGCCCCAATGTAAACACCGAAGGCTTCTTCCTACGGCGACCGCAAATAGCGAAATACTATAATTTCGGTAATGCTTACACGAAGTTGTTCGTGACCAAGCGATAGACACTGGTGCCACAGCTTATCTCGTCGCTATGCTCGACACTGCCGTGATACCCAACATCGTGGACTTATATAGCCAGAACGGATAGATTTACATTCAGATACCCGACCGCTGTGGAGGGCACGTCACAGCGAACATAGAAGCGCAAGTTCTATGTACAATGATATGGTTGCGATCATCATACGTGCCTGTGCCGAAAAATTGCCTGTGCCGAAAATAGCACGAGGCGAATTAGACGAGGGCGATGGTACGATGGGGCGCGGGTTCTTTCAGCTGGCTGGATCCCGCCGCCAAACGACGTCATTCCAATTAACGGCACGGGAGGAATACATGCTGCGGTAGATTATAGCGATCACGTGCAAGCACAGCTCGGTGTTTAATCAATATGTATTTCCATCTCTGTGCATATCGAGCTCGTATATTGTTGCAAGTTTTGTTTACGGTAGGTATTTGTCCCCCAAGACGCCTTTTCGCGAGCGGGAACGTACAGGGGGGCTGTGCGGAGGTAAAAGACGAGATGATCTGATGTCACAGATGGACGAAATTAGATGTAACCAAATAACCAATTCAATAAGTTACACATTCTATATTATCTATACGATAGTTTCGGCAGCTAGGCAGATGCAAAGCTATTGAGCCTAGAGTTACATCTAGGAATTATTGCTAAATGCCTTCGGTACCTAAGGTATCCCGTACCTTGCATGAGATCTAGAGGCTAGAGGTGATGGCGCGCAAACCAAAAGGCATGCTAAGCCTTACTATTAGTAACCACCGCTTGTAATGAGAGCCCTGGAGCTCTAAGGAATTCTGCTCTTATGCAGACGCTTATAACTGCGAGACATGCCTGTGAAACATCTACTAACCTACCTACCTCTAATAAGATGAGGTGCCAGGCCGCTGGAACAAACTAATGGATGCATCAGTCTAGTGCTATGTTAGTATTCGGGTAACCTAGAACGGGAAAGATGTCGAGACTTACAGGGGGCCATACGAGATGTTTATTATAAGCTGTGTAATCTAGCCTTTTTTCCCCCTTCGTTGGGATCATCAGGACGTTTTTGTGCTTTGCGAAAGAAGCATATTCTGACATTATTCCCCGAGTAGGAAGGTTTATAGCGTGGTAACAGGGGTTGTCAGCCCTAAAAGAGTAATGATATCCCTGCTAGATTCTCCATCCCCATCTTAAAAAAGCTTGTTCTCTTTTCCTTTTTATATTAATAGAACGATTTGCCGATCTAATATCTAGACCGTCCTCTGATCTCCTGAAGGATCAGGGTCTGTCTTATCTCCTAAGCGGAAAGCGACAAGATTTGAAATTTAGTTATGGTTACGATACACGGGCTAGATACATGCGTACATGAACCGAGAGCTGTACTCGGTGGCAAACAGCGTTAGCTTTTTGCTGACTTACCAGGTAACAGACACTCAAGCTCGAGACAGCTGGTGCTATATCCAGGTTATTTTGGTCAAATGCTACCCGTCAGCAGAGGCTATGAGCGGACCCGGATCCCTGGCATGAGATCTGCAGTTTGTAGAATGGCATAGGTGAGACACACTCTAGATAGCTAGGGCTTTTTCCCCTTACGCCGTTTCGTGCATTACAAAGAATGATCGACCCGGGCCCTCATCGCAGCCTCGAACCCGTGGCTGCTCGGGAGGATCAAATACCTACCTACTCAGCACTCGAGCCTGACAGGGGCTGGTCGGTTAGTCGGATGAGGTGAGAGGAAAAAGAGAGGGGATCCGGCCTTTGCAAGAACCGTGGGTGGCTGGATCCTTCCCACCCGCCCGATCCTGGAGAGACATGGCCGTTACTTTTGAGACGTCAGTCAAGGAATGTGTTTCTGCAAGAGAGATAAATACCCTCCCATGCGACCCTCCTCCCTGGGATGTGGGGAGACCACCCGAGCAACCAACAATCAAGAAGCATGCCATCAGGAGCTATACACCGGTAACACTCAAAACATAAGGTACCTACCTACCTCACACACATCTTAGACATCTAGGAGCATTTATCGATCCTCGCTGTATAGTATAAGGCCGTTATACTGGGCCTGGCTCTTACTGTCGCCTCCGAATTCCAACTCCTCGACTTCTAATGTTGGCCCACAAGCACCTGTTCTGGTGGTGCATATCAGCATGCGCGTCGCAGGCAGTCAGGGGTAAGCTTCGTTCCAGTTATCTTAAAGGTAATCTTCTAACACTCAAAAATTAGGACTTGCCTTACCAGCACTCCAGGCTCCACGCAGTAACGGAATTGTATCAAGGGATGGCATTGAAGCGCGAGGAAAGGGATTCGCGAACGGCATGGCCTTGAGAATCATGCCGCTAGGCGCCTCGATCACGTACGGGTACGGATCAAAAGACAAGGACGGATACCGGAAGGACCTGCGCGACAAGCTCGAGGCAGGCGGCAACGAGGTGAACAGTATGTAACATCTAGGGTTCCCCCCCTTTTTCCCTTTTCCGATATCATTTCTACTCGCCCGGGAGTTAATCACTCCCGAGACTTGCATTAGACGAGCCAATCTCCTTCTTAGGTAGACGAAGCAATTACTGACTCTCTACCGTTATAGTGGTGGGCGACAACCCGTCGGGCGAGATGAAGGACAACGACACGGAAGGGTGGAAGGGCTACACGGTGGCCATGGTGCACGAGAAGGCGAACAAGGCGGTGCCCGAGTTCAAGCCGAACCTGATCCTGGTTAACGTCGGCACCAACGACTGCATCAAGAACGAGGACCTGCCGGACGCCGGCAACCGCATGACGAGCCTGCTCAACGACCTGTACCGGGAGTCGCCGCGGGCGACCGTCATCCTGTCGACGCTCCTCGTGAACCGCGACGACGCCGTCCAGAAGCGCACCGTCGACTTCAACGACCAGCTCAAGACCGTCGCCAGCAAGTTCCAGCTGTACGGGAAGCGCCTCGTCCTCGTCGACATGCAAGGGCCCAAGGGCCCCCTCAAGGCAGACCTGAACGCCGACGGCACGCACCCCAACGAGGTCGGCTACCGGAAGATGGCCGACGTCTGGTACGACGGCATCCAGCAGGCGGACTCGCGTAAATACCTGCAGGAGGCCGAGGCCGTTAAGGGCATCGCCCCCGATGGCGCGTGAGGCGCTCTTTTTGTGCGATTAGGTAGCGAAAGAGGGTTTCAATTTTGTTACGGAAGGATGATACCTATGCATTTGGGCGGTGTTTCGCATTTGTTTACATGTTTCTGTTTCCAATGAGAGGCTAGAGCGAGCTTATATCCATTTCCCATGTCCTGATAACTATTACGGCAAGATATCTCTTATATACTAGCATTCAAACCCACTTAGCATTGAACACTGGCTTGTTTACGCGTCTCTACGTGAATTTTTGAAGAGTATTAGCTTTGTGGGAGTTGTCGGGACCATGTAAGCATCACACCAGAATCCTAGGGCCCAAAACTGATATGATTCCATTCACCCGTAAACACCGGAATCCCTTGTAAGCCGCCTCTCAAGACCAGTTATAGTGATTCAATTAAAAGTTTCAATTTAGAGACCAATTAGGGAACCTGCACTTTTACCAACGGCCTTGGTTGCCTTGTACTGCCTTCTTTCCCTCTGCCCCAATATGCTGCCAGGCTACCAGGCTTATCAGAAATATCAGCAAATAGGGCCCTTGAGGCATCGAAAGGATCATCAGGTCCGGCTGGTCTACTACTGAAGTCATACGTTTCAATCCCAGCCATTCTCTCGGAATCCGACACCACGGTCCCATTTACTGCCGTCACGTTTCGGAAATAGAGTTCGTCATAATTCAGAGGGTCCGAAGCGATTTCATCCCTGGAACCGCCGAAGTGGAAGACCTGATTGGTACTTCCATAACCAGAAGTTATCCCCCCCACTCGAAAATAAGACGCGGTGCCATCGCGGTAAGTTTTCACGTGCGAAGTAGCATACGGAGCTTTGTCTACACCAGTGGTGACTTTGAATGCCTCGAGGCCTGTCGGAAAGACCGAGCTACCTTGAATCTGAAGTTCGAGCCCTTCTATGGAGTGTGCACTCAAAGTTAGATTACCATCCAGCGTTGCTAACATTGTTTGGTTGCAATATAGTGGGTATTTATAGACGGCCTTATAGAAGGCAATCGGTCCAGTAGCCATATCTACTCCATTGATGGTGAAGTTGTTAAGCGCAGTGAGTCCAAAATGGGACATGAATACCTCGTTCGAATATGATAGGACCTGAGACCATTTACTTTCGCCAGCTTGATCCTTCGATTTGACAGTCGATCTGATAGTAAGGTTTCTCTTTACACCTATGTGAAAAGCCAGGGTTTCATTGAGACCACTTGCGTTCTTTGTGACTGAACGCGAAAGCGAAATACTTGGGCCCGCGATATCAGCCACGGGGGCAGTACCCGTAGTCACTGATCCTTCCTCATCTAACCATAAGAAGATCTTGCCTGTGACGTACCAGCTATCGTTGACGATATTGGTGGGTGTGGTGCTGTTTCTGCTTTC
This sequence comes from Hypoxylon sp. FL1150, assembly GCA_022495205.1. Lineage (NCBI taxonomy): Eukaryota > Fungi > Ascomycota > Sordariomycetes > Xylariales > Hypoxylaceae > Hypoxylon > Hypoxylon sp. FL1150. The sequence continues at coordinate 77,516 of MU376241.1, read as the reverse complement.
ATCAGTGTCTAGACCAGCAACCTTGATTGCGAATGTGTGCGCAGCGCCATCACAAAGCACGGGCAGCCAAGGAGTGATATCAATCTGGTGCTCTCTAAGGTCGAAAGCCTGAAGACCCACGATAGGCCTATGGAGACCAGGAACTACTCCTCCGGTGAAGATCACGGGAAAGGGCCATTGGACCCCGGCCAATTCGCCGTCGATAAGTAATTGCACTTCCCGAAATGGAGACAGACCATACAACTTCCCAGTAGTGCGGCGAAAGGTTAAGATGTCAGTTTGCAGAACATTGGCCCACCAGAATTCCTCGGCCGCCTGGCCATTTGCGGAGACTGCGAAAACAGCTCGATTAATATTTTGCGGAAGACTGATTGTGTTCATCGCATTATCTGCCGGTAGCGTAAAGTGGCTAGCTCTATTTGCATCTCCCTTCCGCGCAGATATGGGAACGATCAAGTCAGCCGGAGGAGCCGTATCGGTCTCGACATCGGCAGTGAAGAAAGTAGCAGTTAAGGTGGTATTGAAGGACCCTGTATACTTGTCGTCTATCAAATTTCCGAGGTCGAAAACCATCTTCTGAGGAGATTTCCAAAAGTACAAGTACTCAGTCATGTCCTTTAAAACAGTCCAGCGGATCCCAGGAGGCTGCGTTGGTTCTGCAGTTGACGTACGCCAAATCTCGGTATCACCGAAGTACATCATCGCTAGGCGATCGAACTGGCGGCCTTGAGAAACAACAGTGAAGTTCATGATCACCCGATTGAAAGGACAATCAGGCGGAGTGTAATTCCCTATTCATATAGTCAGGGTTCGTTGCCAACAGTCATACTCTAGAGAATCAGAGATTGCCTGCACGTACCAACAAATGGCTTGCCATAACTAAACCCAAATACGTGCTCCATCAATAAGACGGAGCAAGACTCGGATTGGGTATCTGTTGCAGCGGTTTGGGTGTCGCCAGCAACGGTTTTTTGCGAAGATGGGCCATGTGGTGGAGTCAGCACTGGTTGCACGACTTGGAAACATTCGAGCGGCGATTCAGCCTCCAGTGAAGAATTTTGAGATGCTTGATATGTCGCAAGTTTCGACGGTTCGGTCCGGTTCAGACTTGGTGGTATTGTGAAGAATTTAAAATAGCGGCCATGTGCAAGCCAGATGAAGGAAGTCGCGGCAAGAAATGCTACCATTAGCGTGAGTTTTGAGAGACTCCGGCTCGTGACGTTAGGTCTTGGATGGTGCGGACTCGAGACATCGCGACGGTGAATTAGAAGGTCTGCCGTAGCTTTATCGGAGGATCTAGGCATCATCTTGAGATATAGAGCAGGTTGTTGCGTATACTAAGAGATATCGGTAATGATAACCATATATGTATGCCGACCTAAATATGAAGCGAGACTCGAGGTGGGATGGCTAGGTCGGATGCGGTCACCAACACCAAGGAATCAATCATTGGTAACGAATGTATTCATGACGAGACGAAAGGACTCGGTAGTCCGAGTAAGAGAGGTTTCGACTACTCATGAAGAGTAATGTTGATGTTGATAATGTTGATAATGTTGAATGTTGAATGTTGATAGGGGGAAGCATCAGCTTGCTGGAATTATTGACTCCTAAGCCCTAAGCTGACGAAGCAGTAAGGTGGGGGAGGTAGCGGGGGTGGGGGAATTGCGTTAAGGGTTAAGGGGGTAACTCAAGGGTTCTAGCTAACCTTAGGTAGGTACCTAGGTTAGCAAAAACAACATTGAAGTTTCCGACAAATACCTACATCACAATAAAACTAATACCAATTACAGGTACCTAAATAATTGCAATACATCTTCGTTGGTATAGAATTCTAATATACGTAAGGTATCCGCAACAAAGTTGTATCAACACCATCCATCGGGTATCCCTCGCTCCTCGAAACAATTGTACGCAAAGTCGATGTCTGAATCATGCCCCCCCGCTCCTTTTTATTCTTGTCATGGCCCGCATCCGGGGGCATGGGTGCGCGTCCAGAATCTCGCCGTCGCTTCCCTTGCCATCAGCTCCACGTCCGGCTGGCCCTTATGTAAGTGTTGGAAGAAGTTGAAAACCGCAAACTCGTTCATAGTCATCGTGTATGAGTCGGGTTGCTCCCGTATCTTGGCCCATATCGCCTGGTATGCCGCGTTGATGATCCGGAAGGTAGATAGGTCGCTGAGCCCGTCCGAGTTCTCTCTCGCCATTTCCAATGCCTGCGCTACCTGTATCTCTTCTGATATTTGCTGTGTGTGTACGCCGTTGGTAGGGGTAGTAGAGTGTGAGTTCTCCGATGTCACCATTCTCGCCCTGTTGCTTGAAACGATTGGTTCGGGGCTTATTGGCTCGCAGATTGGTGTGGCTATATTGAGGAGGCTGAAGGAAATCGATGTATACAATGAGGCCGACCGTTCGGGTGATAGAATAGATTCGTACATATGATTAAGTAGTAAAAGTCCTCTTAGTCTTAAGGATGACAGCTTCGAATGTAGAAAAGGAGATAGTTTATGTCTAGTTGTATGGTTTGTGGAAGGTGATCATCTTAAAGCGAGGGATCTAGAATTTATATGAAATGAGACTCCTCCAGATAGGAGAAGCTCAGGGCGAACAACCCACAGGGATAAAATTATTGTCTAGCAGTAGGTCGGGAGACTCCCGTCTATGACACAAGAACCATTGTGTACCTGACAGAATGGACCCTGATTTCAACGTGAAATTGTTCCTAGCACCAACGGATATTACTCAAGGGTGGTGGCAACGACACTGCTTGCTCCAGGATAATGGTGGGTATCTTCAGGCTATCCTACAGCAGAACATGGTTCAAGCATGTACCCAAGGAAGATAACCTAAAGGATAAAGTCACGCTACTTGCCTGTGGATATCGCTAGGTGCGTATACACCATTTGCGAGTGATAACAAGCTAACCTAAACTAATAACACTCTTTAGCATAGCTATGGAAATAATTGAGGGTCAATGTTAAAGACACGCTATGCTGGCCTCTAAAGATAACCCTAGAAATCGGTGATAGATCTTTTCCTCGCATGACTCGATTACAGACTCGATTACAGGTACTCAAACTCGCATGTAACTACCCTAAATCTAGTCAAGCGTTCATAGAATGTCCCCCCACGTCTTATAGTAACACTCTCTACTCTCTAGATGCCTCAGAGACCCAGTCTAACCTCAACTATTTCCCGAAGTTGAGAAATTTAGAGATGGTATATCTACCAACCTGTCAACCTCAATTTTTCTTTATAGAGGGCAAGTCAGATTCTCCTTGACGTTTTGTTAACGACTCGACCTCGGCTTCATTACACTCAAACTACAGCGGGTCTGTATCGTGTTATACAATAGGAAACAATTTTAGTCATGAGGGATTGACGGATATCATTAACTTCATCCCATCCAGTGAGGCCACTGAGATGGCATTATTCCCGTCGAGCCCGTACTCTTTCGGCCGTGCCGCCATTCCATAACACGGAAACAGCGATATACTTGAAAGTGCACAACTGGTGCGACTTAGTGGTATGTCAAGCAGTAACCGGCCAAACCTTATGTTCCACTATACCGCAGAAAGAATCCTTCTAGAACTTCTATTCTTGAGCCACATCTATAGAATAAAGTAGGTATGGAGTCATTTTATAGACTCCATTGAAAGTGTGGCGTGGCAATGATCGAATTTGTTGTTTAATGACAGCAAATGCAGCGTGTAATATACGCCAAGCACAGTTCACACAGGGTTTCTAGGTGTGAGTGAACTAGATACGATTACGATGTTACCTCGGAAGGACTACCAGCGCATTTACGGGTGCCGGCGTGGGTAATATAGGTATGGCCTGAATACTGGAAGACCACGATGATCAAGCAGACCTCGTATATTGGTGGCCCGAACATAAAGTCGCGACGTTGACGTATAGAAAATACTCGCAACTGGACTCTCGAATTTTGTCATTATTTTACATTAGTGCACGGGAATAGTATCACTACTCGTACTCCGCCCCACTTATCAGGGAGTCGTCCCTCCCCCCAGCCTATAAGCTGATACTTACCAATAATTCTAACCAAACCAGTAATTCTAACCAAAATTCTTAATAAGCAAATATACCAAATTAATCATTAATTAATTTCTAAAATATCAATTTATTATAAGTTATTTTAATTTGAAAAAATTACTTTATTATTCAGAAATTTTATAAGATAATTCTAGAATTTTTTTTATATTTTTATTATATTTTTTTATTAAGATATACGAGCTTGAAAAATAATTATATTTACATATTTATTAACCAATTAGATCTAAAGAAACCTAACCAAAATACCTTTAAAAATATATTTAATTTTATGAAATTTTAAATATAATTTATTATATTAAAATAACAAATTTTTTTAATAATTTAAAAAAATCATAATCATTTTTATTATATCTTTAAGATTATAATGTCATTTTTTTAGGATAATAAGTCCTTATTTTTATCTTATTTTTATTAATTTTTTTATAATTTTAATACTTTATATTCATAAGAAAAATTAAACTTATTACATTATATTTTAAATTCTTAATTAACTTTTATAATTATAACGCTTAATTTAATATTAATCAATTTAGAAATAAATCATTTATATATAATATTTTTTTCAAATTAAAATAACTTCAATTTAGGTTAGAAATTGAATTCTAATATCATGTACTAGTGATTTTAATTAGAATTACTGGTTTGGTTAGAATTACTGGTAAGTACCAGCTTATAGGCTGGGGGGAGGGACGACTCCCTGATAAGTGGGGCGGAGTACGAGTATCTCTCCCGAACTGACGGAACATCGCAGCTGACTAGTTCCGCCATCGGCAGACGAATGAGTGGACGGGGGATAGGCCACGCCTTCATTTACCTATCTACACAGGAGTTGGCGGATCTGAATCAGTCCAAACCTTGGTTAACTCAATATGTGACAAACTCGATTGTACTCTTGCATACTGTCATGGTTGAAATATACTTGGCAAAGTCAGCTGTTGTAGTCATCGGCCTCGTCATAACACAGACTAGCTTCTGTATAGTAGGTATATTATTGTGGCCGTGGCTGTTCAAGGTCATTGACAATTATCGATGACCGAATTAAGCGGGGATATCGGACTGAGTATCGTGGTTAGTAATTATATGTTCTAGGTGGAGTGTGTCTAATTATGTAATGATCATTCATGATCGTAAAACCCCTTCTAATTTTATGATACAAGATGTGTCTCTTCAGCATCGACCTATGGCCAGGCACTTTCTGGGGATCGTGTTCATCGGAATTGTAGCTGCTACCATTGGTTACTTGTGCTACCGCTTGCTCTGACGCTTTCCGATGTTCCAACCCCAAGATCTAAGTACTTTGACTACCCTAGGGGTAATTGCGGCCGTCAGGGGGACTCGGAGGAATATGAAACTCTTGTGTACGGCGTATGCCAAAGCCAGCTGAGTCCCGAGGCCTCGAATTATGTTAGTATGGATAGCACAATTTATGGGATAACCACGATGAGACTTACTAGCTTCCGCCTTGTGCCTCCTATCGGCCTCTTCTACACCCCAGCCAGCCATTTCCACGTGCTCGCTAATCTCAGCATTGCCAATATTCTCTTTCTCGGCCTCCTTCAGGGCTGATCGGTATTCATGCCACCAGTCTCGGACAGATTGCGGTATCACCTTGGACACGTTCGAAACCACAAAATGCTCGATTGCACCTATCCTGTCCGTCCCCACAGCTCTGACTAGCAAGAAACAGAATGGAAAGTCTAGGACGGTCAACCCGAGATATACTCCTAAAGCCGCCCATCCGTATTCCCTGGATAGCTTCTTCAATCTTGCTGTAATCCCTTGCGGTTCCTTAGTCGGGGTGTCTTTCGGAGTAGTATTCGCATCTCGAAGTTTGGAGGTTCTGTGAAATGATCGTCGGGTCGAGCGTAGTAAGGGCTTGCTAGGTTTAGACAGCGCATTCGTTATTGTCGGTCGCGGTGCCGAGTGTCGTGTAACCCGCGATCCTGAGAATATTGTCCTTCTCCATACCGCTCTATGGACATTTGGTGCTGCTTGTCGCAGCATGCGCAACCCCACCGAACCGACAAAGGGTTCAACTATGCGTGAATAAACCGGTGGCATCTTATGTCCTTCTTCCGAGTATGAACTACACGAGTATGGAGCTGGTGTTCAAATAGACCCGGGGGTGGATCGAAGGTATTTAAAATCTGCTGACGAGCCGGAGGATTTCGGTCGAGAAGGTTCGGAAGTCAGCTAGGCCCTATATCCGATTGTGCCGTTAGGTGCTCCGCAGCACGCTACTTGTAAAATTCCGGTCGAACTCCTAGACGTAAAGGAGCATTGCTGGGCTATGCCGACTGTCAAGCTTCAATTGTTGCAGTAGAACAGTACAATTGCTGGTCGAGTCGGCTGAAGACGTCAAAGCGCTGGTCACGATGACATGACAATGAGCTCAGGAAAATCACTGAAAAAAAAAATAAACCTAGGAGCTTTGGGCAACGTGAACATGGATACATGCATAGTGATGCAACTGGCCAGCTATTTCCTTGTACCTCGGTACGTACCTGAAGGGCTACCGTGGGGCTGGGTCTTCTGCCCAATAAAGCCTCACGAATCTCTCCGTATCTTGAACTATTATTAACTTCAGCTCTACCATACAATTAACTCAGCGAAGAGCTTTATACAATATTGCTCACAGGTGTATAAACGAATCCTGATATCTATCTAGGCAGGTGTCTGTTTAGTCCTCGTGGAAAGACAGCAGTATAAGTTATCTCAAACTACCTGGGTAGCTACCTACTTACTTGCATATATGAATTGCTCCAAACAAGCACAAGGTTAGACAGACATCTTTGTCTTCGACGAGCACTTAAAAAACTTAAAAAACCACCTCAGATCTCACTCCTACTAGCAAAATATGAATTTCCCTCCGTTGCCTCTTTCATATGTGATAGGCAATGTGAATTACAAGTCAGGTTCGACTCTCATTTATATCTTTTTCTCGGCGTCGACAGCTCCATCTATACCTACCTAGGTACCTACCAAGGTCCTAGGCAGTTATAGAAACATGGATCGTTATGCATGAACTGACTAAGCGCCAGGAACAATGTGGCACTGCACTTTTCTCACAGCATACATTCCATGTCGCAAAAGGACGAATAACCTGTCCAATCAATATATTTCTAGCCCTGAAGTTGAGACAAAGTTGTATGAAGCATAGCGCTTGCCCGGCTGCAGGGTCCAAAGGGTCCTGAGGGTCCTGGAGCTTAGGCCGTTGAGCGGTTGCTAGGTAAACGTGGGGGATCTAAGCAGGAAGCACGAGCCAACCAAGAAGATCATAGGCTTAAAACAGAATGTTATTGCAGCTCGAAAGGGCGACAAGGAGGTGCGAAGGATTGCGTGATTGGCTTATAGCTTGACTGCCCGGCCAACGACGGAGTACGGAACCCTTGGAGGGTAGGATTGTAATCCTGTACCTCTTCATCCCGTACAAGATTCGCATGCACTTGAAAGCCTTTATGCGCCGAGGACCAATTAGTTTGGATTCGGAATAACATCAAAGGGAAACTGATAAGTGATGACATGAAAGAGGCCTCATGCGACGGATTTAGAGATTTAGCAGTAGGTAGCATATCTAGCCGTTGGGACTTTTCCTTTTTCTTTCATGGTGTACCTACCTGGCTAGTGTTATATACGTCACTATTTCTAGAAAACAGAGGAAAGGTGCCAATGAGGTCATAGCTCGCATATAGGTACCACAGCTGCTGCTTGGCTGCTATCCCGTAACTGCCGATCACCAGGTCATCGATATCGACATCTCGACATCTCGACATCTCCAAAACAATTCATGCGCATCATTTGATCGACATCGACACCGAAACCAGACACTTAAACTCCGTCAACCAATAACACATATTTCCCTTTTAAAGTTTAGGTACACCACTCCTCTCGAGTCCAACCTCGTCCAACCTTGTCCACACCTCACCTAGGTTAGTACCTAAGGATTATCTTTTCAAGGTATCCTATTCTTTTTCCACTCGAGGAAAGAAGCAAAAAGCCCATCCAAATACCCAAACCCACCTAAACAAATCAAATCCAAGTCCTCGTCGCTTTTGCTACTTTTACTGCTTTTGCTACCTACCTTAGCAAACCTACTTTGTCAGCTTATAGCTTACCAACTAAGCTACGTAAGCTACACAAATATACGATATCGCGGATCGAAGCGCACGACGACATAGATACAATAACATCGCCAGTCGAACAAGAACAATTACCGCCAAACATGGACGTAGTTAAAACGATCCTGCGCATTCTGCAGCTTCTCTTCGTCCTGATCACCACGGCGCTCATCGGAAATGTCATCGCGAGCAACGACACGGGCCGCGAGTCCGCCATCAACTTCACCATGTTCGTGTGCGCGCTCTCGTGGATCGCGGCCATCTACGGCCTAGTGTCGCACTTCGTGTCCTCCATGGCGATCCCAGTCGCTTTGCTCGCCCTCGACAGCGCCGCTACCCTGTTTACCTTCATCGACGCCATCGTCCTCTCCGCCAAGCTGCGGGCCGTCAACTGCTCTAATTTTGTATGTTTTTTTTTTTCTTTCCTTCCATTTCCGTTCCCTATCCGCTCAATTGACTGCTGTGGCTGACCATATCCTCCTTCGCAAAACATAGGGAAACAAAGCCAGCGACTGGATCGCCTTCGGCTCCCACGACGACGAGAAGCGGTGCCGCGAGATCCAGGCCAGCGTCGTGTTCATGTGGTTCCTGTTCGCTTCCTTCGCCGCGAGCCTCTTCTTCATCCTTAACGACTTCCGCCGCAGCGGCGGTTCCGTCCGCGGTCCTAACATGTCCCAGGTCGGCGTGTAGACGATTTAATTCGGATCGACGGTCGCCGTTGTGCTACGACTTTGTGATGATGAAGTAATGCGCACCACACACACACACGTACGTCTTGGGAGGCTTGGGTAACTTAATGTATGATTATGAGGATGTCAGCAGCACACGTAAACATACGGGGAAGATGGGGTTTCGACGGCGGCGGTAGGATCGGCTCTGTTCTCTATGGGCGCGTTCGCTGGAGTACTCATCTCTAGCATTGAAAGATCTCTTCCATCTGGACTGGAGAGATAATCATTGGGAAGGGTTGAAAACGAGTTGGTTTGACGATCATTCCATTGCCGCCGGGAGTACGTAACTACCTTGATTACTGCATGGGTGTTAAGATCGTGGACAGAAACATATTTGTTTTGAGTAATCGAGTATTTAGATGATGGGGATACCAATAGGGTATGGGTAATATGAGCTTTCATGTCGCACCAAATCCCCATCATTGCGAGTTGTCAACGCGCATTTTGTGACACGAAGACTATTGTCATTTATCAAGTATATACCTAATATATTACAACTGACATGTCGTCTCTCATCTCAATCTCTTATGCAAATTTGCTGCCTGGTTACTCCGCGAGTAAAACTCGAAGCGATCGATTTGTGTTCTATGTGTCTGAATCACCTTGGAATTCTCGAAGTCGTTAATCGTTAAATTCGTGACAGCATCATGAGTTGATGAAAACGCTCACTTATGAGTGCAAGCTAATATAACAACTCCATCTTCTGCGAATATTCCTCGCCTCCGAACCAACAGATTATGAGTACATATTCCGCGTTACGTTGTCTGTCCATTCCTCTTAATTTATACCTCGCCTCGCGCAGTCACTTCACCCGGCCCCGGAAGACCATCCCCCCTAACATCGCCATCGTCAAGTCTCTCCAACGCCCTAAGAACTTCCTTATCCCACTTGCTCAACCCAACAATGACCCATTCCAAAATGCCAACCAGATACAGAGCAACGCACTGTCCAATCCACAGACCCTGCAGTCCCCAGTCGTGGAAGGCGAGGTAGATACCCGCCGGCAGCGCGCCGCCGTAGTAGCTAAGCAGGTTCACGAGGGCGCCCACCCACTGCCGGCCCATCCCGCGCAGCGCACCACCACAGCTGCCGTTCAGGCCATCGGCGATCTGGAAGAGCGCCACGTACGGCATGACATCGGCGACCAGCCGAGCGACGCGCTCGTCGTCGTTGAAGATGCGCGCGAACACGTTCTTGGCGCTCATCAGGATCGCGAGAATGACGGCGCCCAGGATCGTCGACAGGACGGCGGCGCAGTGGGCCGCGCGCGCGGCGTCGCGGGGCCTCCGGGCGCCGAGCAGGTTGCCCAGACGGGCGGAGGCGGCGACGCCCAGGCCGAAGGGGACCGTATTGATGACCTGGTCCGCGGTCATGATGACGGACTGCGCGGCGAGCGCGACGGTGCCCAGCCTCCCGGCGGCGAGCGCGACGATCTCGAAGGCCCACCACTCGGTGCCGACGTGGACGACGCCGAGGAAGGCGAGGCGCGCGAAGGGCCGCAGGTTGGACGCGGCGCGGCGCGGCGCGAGGCCGCCCCAGCACTCGTGGCCCCCGACGAAGGCCGCGTAGGCGACGAGCAGGAGGAAGGACGCCCAGTACGAGATGCCGGTCGCGAGGGGGGCGCCGTACAGGCCCAGCTCGAACTTGTAGATGAGGAGGTAGTTGAGCAGCGCGTTGAGCGGCGACGTGACGAGGAGCACGTAGGTCCCCGGTCGGTAGATCGCTTGCGCTTGCAGGTATTTCTTCATCGACTCGAACCACACGTAACCCAAGCCGCCCGGGATCAGGATGTGTAGGAACTTGCTGCCCTCGACGCAGATGAACTCCTCTTGCCCGAGCGCCCGGAACAGGGGCTCGGAGAAGGCCCATATCACGGCTACGACGGCGTAAAATGCAGACAGTACCAGGATTCCTCGCTGTAGGAGGATTCCGAGGTCGTGTTTGTCTTGCGACCCTGTGAAACTAGTTGATGCGAGTGTATCTAGCGCCGTTGTGCCACCCATGGCGATCAGCCAACCCGTGGACATAGCAAACACTACATCATATTATGTTAGTGACTTGGAGTCTCCATTTGTATTTGACGAGGTCACTCTAGGTTCGTCACCATCGCACTTGTATACGTTGAAGGTAGGCTCTATACTCTAGGTTGTAGGTAATCATCGCAGAAAACTAATCATAAACGGACTCACTGTAAGAGAAAGCAGCCGTGGCTAATGCTTCCGGAGACAGCCGACCGACGATTAAGACTGAAATGGTTTGCAAGCTATTTTGCAGCGTGTAAGCTAATATGACAGGAGTAGAGGCTTTGGTCAAGAGCCATATTTCTGCCAGCCATTCTCGATATTGTAGCCGCGGGCTGGCCGAAAATGCCTTTGGGATAAGCGCGGTTCTTTCATCGTTGTGTGGCATGCTTAAAGGTGACCCCGGCGTAGGCGTCGATGATGATGATGACCTGTTCATCGTGCCGGGGTAATTGTCGAGTCAATATCGAAGAGTACAGAGAAGGGAATCCAGAAGAAGGGTGGATTGTCCTACCTACCTATATGGCGTTTACGATCTATGATAAAAGCAAGATTCCTACCAAACTATCTTAGAAATCTCCCAGGTTCCTATGCATGGATGATCCACATAGACAAAAGAGCAGCTAATAGAAGATAGGTAGAAGAGAATGAGCTTGGATCGATATTAAAAGGGAGACTTCTACCAAACTAGAAAGACCAGATGCAGGCCTCGAACGGGCAGATGATACATATCACTACCAGGTAGGTAGGTGCTTAGCAATGATTCCAGCCTGGCTTGAGGAGGCACTCGAGTAGGTATGAGCCAAGTTCTACGCAAACATCGAGGCCGTAGGTTATGAGTCCGGAGTTTCCCTATGCTGCCGTAGGATATCAAGATAAGACCAGTCCGTTTCGCGAATAGACGCTCGGTGGATATTGTGGGACGCATATTTAGACACGTTGACGGCCAGTGTGGAGTCCAAAAAGCGGCATTCAATGGACGATTCAGAGCCCGCCGTAGCATGATGTGCAGATAGGGGACGTACGTGATATCGACATTTTACTCGACTCTTTAAGACGTTTACCAATGGAGGGAGACCCGCAATGGAGGCTTGTATGCTTGTAGGAGATGCAGTCTTCCAGCGGACGGTAGGCCCTCTTACCGGCAAGGAACGACCGGTTGGAGATGCGATCAGACCTCCCGATTTGCCGATTGAGCCACGCCAAGAGCTAGGGAATGCCGGCCTTGTCCCATCGTAGACAGGAGCGCTGCGGAGGCCCGTCGACGCCAGACTTTCATAGGTTACTCAGATGTGGGTTTATCTAAAGCCAATTGATAGGAGGTAATGAGTTGGCATTCCACTGACACTGAGAATCGGCAATGTCCTGCTATTACAGCACAAATTTACCAATGACTGGACGTCACGAAGTGTTCACTCAAAAAAGAACTTCGAACTGGCGAGCTTACTTCGTACATAATTGTCGCTAAGCGACGTCACTATGGTAGCCCCTATTCCTATAGCCAAACTTCTAGAACAAATGCGACTACATTCACCGTCTAGCAATTGTTTACACGTGAAAGGTAAAGTTATTACTCGATGTGGCTATAGGTCACTTACTTACATCTACGTACGAAGGGATGATGGCTACATTCGAAATTAAAAATATGTTTTTCTATCTGCTACTTTCGCCTCTCTATATTCTTGAGAATTAGTCTTGCATATCCGTTCTCTCATAGCAATCAACCTTTTGAACGCATTCGGATTTCCGCATGGACTGCTCTAGATAGGAGCTACGGGGTGTCGACCATCAACCCCTTCTACGACTGCTCGACCATGGTGCAAGACGTACTGAACACGACGAACCGGCCGGCACTGGCCCTGCAAGGCATGCTCACTATCATGGCAATGACGTTGAACCACGCCCAGATACAGCTCATAGATATCGGGGACGACGTGAGCATTACGACTTCGGCTTCCGTGACCATTCCAGTACGGTGGACCGGACTGGCCATACCTTCCGGCATCGTATGTGCCAACTTGATATGTATCATTGCCATCACGTTTCTATGTCAACTTCGAACCTGTTTTTCGAAGCAAGGCCACTTTTGGCATACCGCTTCGCAGCTCATCTTGGATAAGACGGTGAATATCCTGCAGGCTAGTCCGAAGTCGAGAGATGATCACGTTGCAAAGGAGGTGCCGAAGGGTGACCCGCTAGTAATCATCAACAAGTGTAAAAGAACAGGAAGAGTACAGGTCCTTCAAAAGGATGGATTCGAGAAGGAAAACGTTTAGTGATACCTCCAAAAATCTATTTCCTGTATATTTTTTACCTGCTACGTTATGATTCTGACATTACTAACCCGGAATGATTATAGAACCCTACGACGTTATAAGACAAGCTTGGAAGCTAGTTTCCTAGGTACTTTTTTCTCCAAGCAGCACTCCCGTTGGTCTCTTGATCGTCGACCGATATAGCCGTTATTCTGACGAGCAACTTCGGGGTGGTAAACGGCGCTATACTGCTCGGCATTTTCCACCATCGTAACAATATACCTACCGTCAAACATCACAAAAACAACAATCTTCGCATAGTCGTCACCATTCCACATGGAGTTAATAACCCCTCCATGAAACTCAAACGATCGGGTTCCCGTAGCCATGGTAGTGGGACAGGGGATAGGAGGAGAATGCCCCGGATCCGTTGCCGGCTAAATATATTGACCTCCGCATTTCGACGGAGAATTCCATATTTATCCAGGCGAACTGCGTAGGATTACCGAGGAAAACCATTGTTATTGATTGAAAATAAATAACATGGAGTATCATCGCAGGAGCTGTAGTGCAGCTCCATCGTCACTCATACGCCTTATGCAGCCTGGCCAAGTACAAGGAAGCCCACGATGAAGCTTCTCTCACTACCAAGTGCCTTCCTGGCGCTCTTCGCGTCGACTGCTTTATCACTGGCACCGACGCGCTCAGAAAACTCAACCTACTACAATCCGGTCCTGCCCGGCTGGCACTCGGACCCGTCCTGCACGCAAGTAGACGGGACCTTCTTCTGCGTGACGTCGACCTTCATCACCTTCCCGGGCCTCCCCGTGTACGCGTCGCGAGACCTCGTCAACTGGAAGCTCGTCAGCCACGTCTGGAACCGCGAGAGCCAGCTGCCGGGCGCGAGCTGGAACACGACGGGCCAGCAGCAGGGCATGTACGCGGCGACTTTGCGACACCGCGACGGTGAATTCTTCGTTATCTGCGAGTACCTGCTCGCCGACGAGAACATCGGCGTCGTGTTCCGGTCGGCGGACCCCTTCGGCGGCGACGCCGTCTGGAGCGACCCCGTCGTCTTCCGCGCCGACAAGATCGACCCGGACCTGTTCTGGGACGATGACGGCAAGTCGTACGTGGCCACGCAGGGCATCATCCTGCAGGAGATTAACCTAGAGACCGGCGAGCTCAGCCAGCCGCCCGTGAGCCTGTGGAACGGCACCGGGGGCGTGTGGCCCGAGGGCCCGCACTTGTACAGGAAGGACGGTTGGTACTACCTGATGATCGCCGAGGGCGGCACGGAGCTGGACCACTCTATCACCATCGCGCGGTCACGCAGTCTGACGGGCCCCTACGAGGCGTACGAGAACAACCCGATCCTGACGAACCGCGGCACGGACGAGTACTTCCAGACGGTGGGCCACGGGGACCTGTTCCAAGACGCCGACGGCAACTGGTGGGGGATGTCACTGGCGACCCGATGCGGTCCCGAATATGAGATCTACCCCATGGGCCGCGAGGCCGTGCTCTTCCCCGTGACGTGGGACGAGGGCGAGTGGCCGGTACTGCAGCCCGTCCGCGGCGAGATGAGCGGGTGGGCGCTGCCACCGGCGAGTCGAGACATACCCGGTAACGGCCCCTTCAACTCGGACCCGGATAAGTACGACTTTGAGGAGGGCACGTCGATCCCGCGTAACCTAGTACACTGGCGTGTGCCCCGCGACGGCGCTTTCTCCGTGACTCCCAACGGCCTACAGATCATCCCGAGCCGGAACGACCTCACCGGGACGCCGTACTCCGAAACAACCCCCGAGCTAAGCGGCCAGCAGGGCCTATCCTTCATCGGGCGCCGGCAGACCGACACGCTCTTCACCTTCACCGTAGACCTAACCTTCCACCCGCAACAAGCCGGCCAAGAAGCCGGCGTCACCGTGTTCCTAACGCAAGTCGACCACATCGACCTCGGCGTCGTCCTCCTCCCCGGCACTTCCAACTCGTCGTGCGCATCACAACAAAAGCGCGAGATCGCCGAGGCGCAGCAGCTAGCGCTCCGATTCCGCGCCGAGGGAACCGGCACGCCGCCCGAGCCCCAGACCGTCGCCGTTCCGAAGGGCTGGCTCGACGACGGGGGCGCCATCCGTCTTTCGATCGAGGCCGCCAATGCGACGCACTACAACCTGGCCGCGATGCCGGCGGCGAACCCGGTCGCTCGCATACACGTGGGGACGGCGTCGGCGGGGCTGGTCAGCGGCGGCAACGGATCTTTCGTCGGTAGTCTAGTCGGTGCGTACGCGACGTGCAACGGAGCAGGCGCCGGGGTGGAATGCCCCGAGGATGGGAACGCGTACTTGAACCGCTGGAGATACTCTGGCGTCGGCCAGGATGTTTCGGAGACCGAGGTGGTAAAAGAAGCATCGAGTTCATAATAAGAAACAGTATCATTGTGACATCAGTGGCTTCGTGTGGAAAGTGCTTAAGCTCGATTATGAACTATCGAATATGAGTGACGGGATACTTAACTAAATAATTTTAATAGATAATATACCTGGTATGGAGTGTATCTCTATACGAATATGAATTCTTCTTGTTAGAATCCTCTCTGTACCCATGTAAGATATTACGACATAGATCTATGAAGTTATTTCTTAATTTTGACCCCCCAAAATATAATCTACAATATACCTCTTAGAAATATAGAATCACAGGCAAGAGGCTACAAAACTAAAAGACTGTCTAGGTAATGGGGAAATTAATGCCGAATATCGTATGAGCGATAACTCATCTGATGTGCCAGCAATCGTATTCTGTTGCTATCTAGGTAGGTCTCTCTCTTTCTCCCTCTTTTCACCTCGAAGAGGTTTCCTTCTTGCAGAACAATCCCTTCAATTCTCGTCGTCAAAAATTTTCTCCTTTTTTTTCATCCCCACGGGTCCCTTTCACGACGAATTATATAGACACGAAGCAGAATCTGCAGCTATGCATTATGATACATTAAAAAACAAACAAAGGAAAAGAAAACCTCAACGCCGACACTCCATCCCGATGTGCATCAAATGTCCTTCGATGTGTGTGTGTGCGTGGATTTACCTTCGCGGGCGGTTTTTGCAATGCCAATTATCTAATGTGTTTTCCCATTTTGTCCATTCATACCGTCCAACGCCCTGGTCTGCTTTCTCGGCGAGCCGGATACGGACCTAGGCGAGCTGGGAGCCGCTCCGGCTGCAGTGGTTTCGTCGTACTGCTGGTCCACAGCATCCTCGGCGAACTTCCTCGTCTCCTTAGCCCACTGATCCAATCGGTGCTTCTCGATGTACTTGAGGAGATTGTCGTTCTCCCATCTCATTGCCTCGAGCACCTTCTCACGGTAACCCTTCTCCATTGACTCAAATCGTCGGTCGAGGGTTTCGGTGTATACCCCCGCGGCTTCCGACGGCTGTAATCGTCGGTACTCATTCTTGTCGCCACCACTTTGCTCTAATTTTTTTGGTTAGTTACATCAAGATGGGTAGAAGGATGGATATCACTTACGACTTGCATATAATGTGCAGTAAAACGAGAAGAGATGCGTCTGACCAAGGATCTCCGCAATGTCGTTGTCGTTCTTTAGTGTTGTATTATTGAGTTGAGTCCAGTCTTCTTTCACGTAGCATCGTCGCCAAATCAGCCGCTCAGCTTGAACACGTTCTGCGCCTTGAAGGCCATTGTAAGCCACACGTAGCGCCGAGAAGAATTGGTCGGGCATGTGATCCTTGGTCTCCGGCGATAGGGTGATCAGGGTAAGGAGATCAATAAGCGTCATGGGGTCCAGAGCCTCGTGGTTTATAAGTCGCCGTAACGCGTCATCAAATATCTGCGAAAGAATCTTGTACTTCTTGGGGATCTTGAGCGCAAACGTTTCTTGTACTAGGCTCAATTCCTCTCCTTCAAGCGCCACAGTGATGACAGGACGAATCTGGGTGTTGTAGAGGTTGTCTTGGACTTCGATGATCGCAAGCTCTTTGTCGATAGCATCTACCTGCGCGTCTTCGGCGGTCACATCGACACTGGCGTCTTGAAGGCTTGTGGAAGCTTTGCTGGAAGGCCTGGAAGACTCGGCCATCCTAGCTAGCTTCCCTAAGCTCAACTCGATCTTCTTGTTCCAGACTTGCTGCTCACGTGCCAGGCCCAGGTCGAGAAGGGTGTTCGCAGCGTGGTCGATGTCTTCTTCATCGATGACATCGTTGATCCATGAAACTTTGGCCAGCTCCGGCTTTGTGCGGAGAAACATGGTCTTATACTTCTTGTCGCCATTGTAGTCGAGTAAAGTATCAATCCCAAACGAATTCAACAGATATTCGTAGTAAGGAAAAGCGAAATCCTGGCCATATGTCGCGAAACACTCGCGAACTTGAACTTCTCTCTCGTCTACCTTTGACTCTAACTGCGCAACCTGCTCTGGAGAAAGAGCCGACGTCGCAAGCTGGGCTTGGAGCGCGTCGATTTCGCGGATCAGAACCTCTGCCAGAGCAGCAAGAGACTCGTGGTTCTCGGCAATTCTAATTCCAGCATCCCAGTTCTCAGTTTGCGCAAGAAGAACCACTTTAGAATATCGATCCTGTTTGTAAATGAGCTCGTACATCTGGCCGTCCTGTACCTTCTTCGGGTCGTCGCTTAACACATAGGAGCGCGCCAGTTCTTGGACGACGGTGAGATACACCTCGGTCATTTGTGGCAAGAGCTCACGAATCTTCTGAATAGACGGATCTTGTTTTTCGGATTCCGCTATCCAGTGTTGCTTGACCCACTCGGTAGAGAGTTCTACTTGGCGCTTGATATTGTTGGCAATAAAAGGATGGCAAGTCCAGGGTGTCGGTAGTCCACCATAGCCACTGGCTAGGATTCCATGTTCTAACTTTTCGTCCCCTAATCCATAG
Organism: Hypoxylon sp. FL1150; assembly: GCA_022495205.1. Taxonomy (NCBI): domain Eukaryota; kingdom Fungi; phylum Ascomycota; class Sordariomycetes; order Xylariales; family Hypoxylaceae; genus Hypoxylon; species Hypoxylon sp. FL1150. The sequence goes on along the minus strand of MU376241.1, from coordinate 59,407 downwards.
AGCTCGAGGTTCCTTGTACGAAACCTGTAGGCATCCTGTATCGCGCTGTTGTATATTTCCGCTGCCTCGTAAATTAGACATGTTAAGGATGTTTGGTCCAGATTAGCTTTTGAGTTGTGCTTGATAACTTCGTATGCCCAGGCAATGAAGATCTCCATGCGATCGGCATCGCGAATAAACCAGTGGCGCAACTCGTCAACTTCCCCCTTTGCGGCATTCGGTTCCGACTTTTCCTCGGATCGAATGTACTCGACAATCTCAGCCACTATGCTCTTCTTAGAGGTTGCGGGTCTGAGATTAGTGAATTCTTCATGTTTATGCCAGATCACATTCGCAACGTGCAGTTTCTCGGCATTCCAGAGGAGTTGCCACTTAGTGACGCGGTCGAGATTCACCCCAAGACTCTTTATTTGAGTCATCATCTTTTCCAGATATTGCACGCGCTCTTTGATGTTGGTGTCAACTCGCGCTGCCAGGGTTGAGAAGTGCTTGCCGGTAGAAGTCAGGATTTCCTGACTCAACGCCAGGGCTGCCGCGTTGTACTCCGCATCGGTGAAACGGAGGCCATGCTGGACATCAAATACCAGCGGGTTATCTTCTTTGACGCCAAAGAACACGGCTTGCTCAAGCTTGATTTTAGCCGTAACCTCTGGCGGCTTCTCACTCGCGAATCGTTCTACATCGGTCACAGCAATACGGAGCGTACCCGCGCCCCGAACCAAAAGCACAACAGCTGGGTTCTTGGGCCTGATGCGTGGCATTCTCCCTTCGCTAGTAGTAAAATCGTGTCCTTGAGGTTGCTCAATACCAGAGCCAACAATCTCGAGTGTAGGGTCTGCGCGCAAGTCGACAACATCTTCAAACGAAGCCGCAAGGATATGGTTGTCTTCGAGTATTTGGGATTCAGGAGTGTCGGGAGGTTGGGCTATCGAGGCAACCACAGCGGCATGGTCGAAAACGAGGAAAGCAAGGATATTTGGTCGCGGTAGATACAGTCGAGGTTTTGCAAGAGCATGCGGATCGGGTGGAGTGGAATAAGCCGATATAGGTCGAGCCATGCCAATTTCAATGGGATTCTCCGATGAGACACTGGTAGACAGCACAACTTCGACGAGGGTATATCGGCTTTTCTTGCTAGATAGTGAGACGAGGAGTAGTAGGTGCTGTTTGTCTTCGGATTCTGGCGATCGACGGAGTTGAGTCATGTCGCCATACTTGTAATCTAGATCTCTGGGTACAAATGAGAAGTCGAGTATCTTGAATGACTCAGCGGGTAAGCGGGAGTTAGCCTTGTCTACCTTCTGGATGGCGCCTAGAATGGCGCTGCGAGCATCCACATCAGCCAGAAGGTCGTGGTGACCTCCGCGATGAACTCTCCACGAATGGAGTCGACCTTTCGAGGTCACAGCGACGACGGCACACTCGCCCTGCTTAGAAGACCGTTCAGACCGTATAGCTGCGATGTCTCCCTGCACGGAAGCGTGAGAAAGCGCGTGTCGAATGCTACCAAAGAACCCGTTACTAGCCGGGCCAAGAGTAGTGCGCAAGAACTGGGTCGATATTTTCGGACGACCCTGAGCGTCTCGTACACTCAAATAAGCCATACGTCCACTGCTAAAGGCGAGAATGAAGCTGACTACCGATTCAGCATGGATAATCTGGTTGACGAGCTCCCCCGAGAACATTCCGGGAATAGAATCCTCGATTCCATTTCGTTGCTGTCGCATGAAGTCTAAGGTAGTCGCGCTTGATATCGATTCCCAGTATGTGACTTTGCCACTACTTGGCATCACTACTACTAAGCCCGGTTCGGAAGAGGACGCGGATTGGGGAACGAGGGCGCCTAGGGGGAGGCGGTCGGTGGAGTGCTTCGACGGGTAAGGCAGCGTAAAGGTGAAGGATTCGGGGGATTGGGTATGGGTCGCGTATGGCCATACGACAGCATGAGTGTGGGAGAGACTCAGGGCATATCCCGTAGAGCTATCAGCTAGCCCATGTTGGCGACCTACAGAGTTTGGTTAGCTATCCCATATAACATGCAAGCGGTGAGGTGGATGGTGGGCATACTCGTAGCATCTAGCTTTAGTCGGTCTGGCAGAGCCGGAAGTTTTCTGACATCGAACGCGATATTGGTTGACTATACCAGGCATATTAATATCATCTACTTTATGTCGTCGCGACCTCCTAGACTACCAGTACTTACCAGAAGTATACTACCATCTCCCTTGCTAAGACGCTCGCCAGGCCGGGCCTTCTTGGAACGAAAACTGAGCTCTTGTTTCGATGCAGGAGATTCTTCGATTCCATCTTGTTTCAGGTCGACCATCGATGGTCTCGCAGACTTGACCTCGTACGTCTCCGGGGCAGTGCTGGGGTTCACGAAGGTCTGGTCATTTATTGTACTTCTCAGTCGCTTCGTTCTTGGTTGCTGCGGCGAGTTTTCGGAGCTTAAGGGCCTCTGACGTCTTCGGCCACGAGTAGTAGTCGAAGCCAGAGACGTGGCTTCCGCGCCGTTATGCACAGACGCAGAGAACATGGTGTTACAGGTTTAAGGTATTAGGGTTGGAGGGCAGAGGCAATCGGGAATCTTATCGGGGAGAGAAAATTCGGTATTATCGATGCGTCGATTGATGCGAAGAAGATATGTTCATCGTGAGTAAGGTGGTGATATCGTGTACGTTGATGAAATGAAACGCGGATGGCCTCGACAAGGTGAAGCGGGTGCAAATTGGATGGTGATGAAGGATGAAGGCATTCGCTCGCGAAAAAGAATGACGAGGCCGACAAATGTTTGGCAATAATTGATTGGGCCCCTGTTGACCTTGGCTGGATACCTGGGGGAGAAAAAAAAAACAACACAGGGAGCGCTGGAATTGGATTAAGTGAGTGGAGCTACGTTGCCAGCCTTGGGGGTTCTTGGGATTGCTGGCATCCACCATTGACCGTGAGCTGTAGAAGCACCTATCGTATCGTGTACATAACTAACTCGATAAAAGCTAGCGTTCCTTTCTTTTTACTTCTATTAGTTTTTATTTCCAAGGTTCTTTAATTCATGCAGGTACCTAGGTAAGGAAGGATAAGTGAAGCTTTAGAGGAAGCTAACCTAGAAAGCTCTTATCATAGCAAGCTACAATACCTAGGAGGTAGCTATAAAGAACAGGTATAAATCAGCTACAAACAGCTACAGCCACGGCAACCAGGGCGGCTGAGCGCTAGGACCATATGATGTTTCTTCCCCGTGAGATCTGCAACTTTGCAGCCTGTCACCTGCCCGGTGCACTGGCCCGTACCGGCGCAAACCTAATCGAAGTACCGGGTACTTTGGCGATGACCTCAACATTTTTGACGACTTTGAAAAAGGTGCATCGTTTCTCAATATAACAAATGTGTATTTCATCCCGTTTCGTCCTATCATGAATTCTTCATCGCCCACACTAGAACTTCAACTTATATCAACAGACTTTTAAAAGATCGCTCTTACTACACGTATCGTCTAATTTCATTACATACTCCAAGTGTGTTACCTAACCCACAAGAAACGCCTATCTATCGATACGCCAGTAGACTTCGGTAGCATCAATTGCTTCACTCTTGACTGTCGCATGTCGCCAAGAGTTACAGCTCTACGTTCCTTGACCGGTATTAGTATTCATTGCCTGCAGGGACCTATGTCCAGAGCAACCGAGTGTCCAATATCAATATGAGGCGCGGTATCAGTTCAATTACCATCACGGACCCATTGGTGAAATATCAGTCACTTCTAGCCACCGGGGTCTGTTCCCCTGATGCCGCCCAACATAGGCTAGCTATCCATCTACAAAAGGTCTATCGCCGTCTCAAGGACTATTCGCCTTCACTTGAGTATCGTACGAGACTAAGGGCTATTTCCAATGCCCTTGACCAAAATAGCAAGAAAGATATTGATGCATCTCTCACTCTCGCAACCCAAAGTCACTCTATCCGACGCAACCCCCTTTTTGCACGATTCTTCGCGCGTAATCAAAGCAAAGATACCCTCGCATTAACAAGGGCACTGGCAAGTTATGAAGAAGCCATTCAAATAGACTCGCCCCAGGGCCTATTTCTGTCAGGCGAAGTTGGCACAGGAAAATCAATGCTTCTTGATCTCCTCGCCGATGGCTTACCTACAAGTCGAAAGAGGAGATGGCATTTCAACACATTCATGCTATATACATTATCTCAATTAGAACGTTACCGAAAATCACACCAAGAACTGGGTCATAGCGATCAGGAATATTCTTTATTATGGATGGCGAAAGAGATGGCCGAGAAATCGCCAATTCTCTTTTTAGACGAGTTTCAGTTGCCAGACAGAGCAGCAAGCAAGATCCTCAGCAATCTTTTCATTGCCTTCTTTCAACTCGGCGGTGTTCTTATTGCTTCGTCAAACCGCATGCCGGAAGAGCTTGAAAAAGCCACCGGTATCGAGTACGTTCCACCTACAGCTGGCGGTCTCATGAGCCAAGTTCTGGGTTTAAGCAAGACTCGTGGGAAGGGGGAACTGTTCGGCTCTACGAGCGACTTTGCCTCGTTCCTTGATGTCTTGAAAGCAAGATGCGAATTTTGGCAAATGGAAGGAGGACAAGACTGGAGACGTCGCGAGGCTAGTGTAATATCACCTCGGGAATCACAAACACCGACCGAGGGTATTGTGTCTGATGATTCAATAGAGGAACCCGAGATTGTGTCACCATCGACGTCGAATACCAAGGGGCAAGAAGATGATAATGAAATTTCTAGTATGGCAAAAACGCCTAGAAACTACTTGCTTATGAATGACACAGATAAGACCAAATGGACGGAAACATTAAACGGGTTGGCTTTGACTCCTGCAAGAGAAGAAATTCCCTGGAGATCCTCAACATTAACTGTATATGGACGGACCGTTGCCATCCCGCAACAGCATGGAGGGATAGTACACTGGGACTTCAAGGATCTAGTATCTTCCTTCGGGCCAGCAGATTATATCACGATGGCCTCGACATTCCATACGTTTGTTATCGACGGCGTGCCTACTCTAACGATTTCAAAGAAGAACGAAGCCAGAAGACTTATCATATTATTGGATGCTCTCTACGAGGCTCGCTGCAAGCTAGTAATCCGAGCGGAAGTCGGGCCGGATGACCTATTCTTCCCGGAAATGAAGGCCATTGCTACCTCGCTAAAGCAAGACGCGTCACAGGGAGGTGGGAGAGTCGACGAAGACGCCCTTCACTCGGAGACAATCGCCGAAGCATACCAAGATACGATGTCTCCCTTCAGGCCGAACATCTCGTCGTACACCGACTCGAGCAACACAGACTACGACCCGGACCAAGATTCGGATTTCGGCGTAGAGCAAAAGTCTAAAATAGACTTCAGCAACACAAGCGCATTCACCGGCGAGGACGAACGGTTCGCTTATAAGCGTGCGACGAGCAGGCTGTGGGAGCTATGCGGCGCTCAATGGCACGCCCGCACGGGTGATTGGTGGCAACCGCTGCCGCTCGAAGCCCGGCACTGGGAAGGCTCGCCAGCTTCGAAGCCAAAACCTTGGTCGACGACACAAAATGTGCGCGGGGATGATGCTCAAATGGGGCCGTCAATAGAGCTCGAGGAGCCGGCAGGTTTGCAACGACTCCGTATTGAACACCTGAAGAAGGCGTTCTCCTCGGGGAGCCAGGGGGAGGCCCAGGATCAGAAGAAAGAGGCCAGACGGTAGTATAGAACATGAATTTTATAAAAACAAGGAAAAGGGTATTCGATTCGATGCCCTTTAACATGAACGCCTTAACTCCATCCGCACCTTATGCTAGCCCGTAACGCCGCACATATGCACGCGCTCTCATGACATCCACGGTAGACCTGTCTCAGCAGTCAAACTCCCGCACCTCGTAGTCATGCCTGGGTGAGTTCAGCCGAGTCTATCCATCCACCCATCTCCTACAAGCTCGCAACCCCCGGCGCCCAACTCTCCCCGATCCTCCTCATCTCCTCGGCAAACTTGCGACTCGTGATCCTCTTCCCGCCGCCCGCGCCGCCCCCCGGCGGCACCAGCGGCGCGTGCTCGTCCGGGTCGTAGAACGGGTTCTGCAGCAGCCTCACGTACGCCGTCTGCATGGCGCGGAACACGACGCGCAGCTCCGTCTCCCTGAGCCCGACGCCGCCCCTCACGCCCGCTACACCACCGGCTCCGGTAGTACCAGCAGCAGCAGCAGCGCCGCCGAAAGGAGGAGAGGGTAGACGGCCCCGCATGTCGACGACGGCGACGAATCGGACGCCCGTGTTGGTCTCGAAGCCGTACGCGGCCAGCCGCTCGTCGACCGCGTGCAGCAGCCCGAAGTCGCCCGTTACGCCGCCGGGCTGTTGCTGGGTGCCGGTGCGCGCGCGCGCCTCGAAGACGTCGAGGGTGCTGCTGAGGAGGAGGGAGAACTGGATGGGGGTGCGCAGGGGGGCGCGTTTGTTCGTTGCGGCGTCGTAGGATGGGAAGACGGTTATGTGGAGGGGGTTGTTCTGCGATTTATTATTTAGCTAGGTTCAGTAGCCAGAGAGACAAGAGAAAGCATGCGTACGTTTCGTCCTATGACGCCTAAGCAGGCTATCGAGGGTATCGCGGCCGCCATTGCCACATGTATGTGCTGCTGCTGGCAACGCTTTATAATGAGTACGTTGAATGTATTGTTAGGTGGGCAGCTTTGTGAGGGCGATGGTGGAAGTTGAACCGTTGAAGCTCTATCGATAAGTATTTCTGAGCTCCTTACCTGCCCCACTATCACTTCTCAGCTTTCTTGGGGTAAAATAGGGGTCCAACTACCTGCTAGCTGACTTGTACAGAATGAAAAGAAGTAGAGAAGAAGTAATCAATATATTAATGCTGCCAGCCTATGACATGCTAATATATCGCTGACAATTAAAGTGCACACGGTATTCTAGCTTCATAGAAGAGCTTAATTTTGTGCTACCTAGCTAACCTAGCATCAGATCTTCCTGGGTGTTACACCAACTCCTAGACAGGGGGGCTTACACTAGGCCAATGTGATTTCTATACAATGCGCGCCATTTACATCAACGGCTGTATTGTTGAACTCATACAATTCGTTCAACGTAGTGTCATATAGACACTACTCCTCTTCTTCTCCAACGGATTCGGTTTTCTCTAGATCTCTTAGAACGTCCTCGATCTCAATAGGATCCGTAATGGCCCAAACGCCTCCTCCTTTAACGGTATCCGTGCCGCGCATACCAACTTCTTTGCCTACGAGGTTTCTGCCGACTTTCCCCGGTCCGATGCCGACCCATCTCCTGACCTTCTCCTCCTGGTCCAGGTATTTGATGCTGTCCCACCACCTGACCGTCTCCAGACATTGGCGCGCCAGGAGGTCCTTTACCTCTGCAGCGCTGCCAAACGGTCTGGCGCTCACGTTGCTCACACACTCTAGGCTTCCCGGAAACGTAATGACATCCTCGTTTTCGCGACCCTTCACCCGGCTTTTTCTCGAAACTAGTTGCCTCATCACGTCCACCGCCGGTCTCATAATTGGGCTGTGGAACGGACTGTCGCTATTCAGTTGAACGGCCCGCGGGTCGTGGCCGAGAAACTGTCGGACGTGAGCTATCAGCTCTTTTATCCTCTGCATGCTCCCGCTCAGCACGATCTGATTTTTGCTGTTCACGTTCGCTATGAGCACCTGGTCGATCGGCTTCCGGGAGTTGGCGCTCTCGCTCCTCGAGCCCGCGCTGCGATACCCCACGAAGTCGTCTATCGTTTTGACCAGCTGCTTCAGGTACTCGGGTTCCGTGACTACCGCCACCATCCCGTAAGCGCCGCCGTACGTCTCTTTCGCTCTGCGCGTAGCCTCGGCCATGGCTTCTGCGCGACGGCGCACCATGTACAGCGCATCTTCGAACTCCAGCACCCTGGCGGCCACGAGAGCTGCGAATTCGCCTAGGGAGTGCCCTAGCGATACGTCTACTCGTTTGGTCACGTCGAAGCCGAACTCCTGCTCGAGGATTCGGAGGATCAAAATCGAGGTCGCCATGATGGCGGGCTGGGCGTTCGGCGTAGCGGTCAAGTCGCGACTCGGCCCGCCTTGTATTATGTCGGATAGCTTGTACCCCATAAGGCTATCGATCTCGTCAATAATTGGTATGGCAGTGCGAGGGAAGGCTTCGATCCAGGGAGTGAGCATCCCGACTTTCTGGACTCCTTGGCCTGTAATGGCGATAGCGTGTTAGTCCAAGATTTTAGGGAGGAGACGAACGCAAGAGCTTATAACTTCTAACCTGGAAAGAAGATGGCCGTCCGCGGCCTCCTCCCCTTTGATGATGCATTGTGCTGACTTCTATTTTGACACTTCTGCAGTGGATTTGTGGCTACAGAGTCAAGGAAGCTTAGCCGGCAGTACGCTCTACCTAGGGAGCGAACTGGCCGGCGAAGTGGGAAAGCTAGGACGCTCATCGCCGCAGGCCAGCTATGAATGCACTGCGCCGTTGGGTTCTCACGGTCATTGAAATTAATTCCCTATGAAAAATCTGAACCACGCGGGAGGTCGGACAAGCTGACGACAACACGCAAGCTCGGGTCAAAGGATTGAGAAGTTGCAAAGTATCGAAGCTTAGATAACTCGTTAACCGTGGGGGAAGGTTGGGGACCTCGGCCCCTTGTAAGGTTGCCAAGCTCCCTAGCTGCAAAGGTTCCACCGTGCTTTATTTTACCCCGGACTGCCCGGACTGATGGATAACCACTAGATCTTTAGTGTGGCCTTCGCCTCCCATAGGGCAGTTTGATGGCATATGCCCTTCGATCGCGATTTGAAGAATCCGAGTTGGGTAGACTTATAAATGAGAAAAAGAGGTAGTTTAGTAGATCTTACTTTGAGCCTAGCAAACTAGGGCTTTTTACCCACGACTAAAACACCAGTGAAGCATGGTGCTATTTATATACTGGCTTGGGCCTAGCGGAGATCTAGGTTAGCAGATTGAGTGCTATGGGGCACTCGCATAGCTTGAATCAAGCTACCACAATGGTGTTCTTTTAGTCAGAGACTTTGTAAGAATCCATCAGGTGGGCGTTTTCTGCAAAATTCTAGTGTCAGGCTTCACGACTTGGTTTCTCCTTAAATGTCTCTGTCACAAGCCAAAAACTGAAGGTGTAGGTCATTTGATAGCATTGAAGCTCCCCCCCTGCCGATCTACGCAGGGTCGTCATCCGTAGCGGCTCATAAGCATACCATCGCCAATCATGCAATGCATACCCAAACACAGATGTAACGTCCCTACGTGCAGCTAACACCTGACTTCAACTCCCCCCTTGCTGACGGTAAGATACTTGACGCCTTTGTATGGCTTGATTCCCTCCCCAAGTCCTCGACTTTTCCTGGGATCAATAAGGATGCTCTCGATCTTGATTCCACTCGACAGCCACCCCTTTACCGAAAAGCTGACTGATGCGGAGCTCGGCATTAAAATCTTATTCTGAGCCGCTTTCTTCGCATCCTTCTCGCTCTCTGTATATCCCTCTTGTGGTTTCGATTTCTCTGTGTCAGCCTGATACGGCTCATCATAGGTATAGTCCTTGCCAAAGCCGAACCCGTTTATATCCGAGTCCTCTTGGCTGTCCGTTAATTGACCTTGAACCGTGCATCGAAGTCCAAAGTAAGATGTCCCAGTTGAAAGTTCCTTGGTTGGTATGTGCCATTCTAGCACTTTGTCCGCCAGATTGAAACTAGCATCTCCTTTGCTCGGCCGCATGTCTGGAAGATTCCTAACCTCAGAAGGTAATGGCACCGACACAATAAGATCTTGTAACAACGGCGCGGCAGCCGAACCTGAATGCGGCCCCCCGAAGCTTCTTCCTCCCGAAGCCCCTCCCCTACCAGAGGCTCCAGACATGGAAGAACTAGACACAAAAGTCTTGTTAATATTAAGTCGAACTTCAAAGTCGGAACTGGTTGAGCCCAAGCCAGTCTTGACCTCGATGTTTACGGGAAGCTTCAGACTGTTCGCACTGAAATTGCCACTCTTTCCATTGGTAAAAGGCAACAAGTCCACTTCATAGCCTGCGAGGATGAAGCGTCCATCAGGAGGTATAAAACTGAGCTCCCCTGGATTTTCTTTCCACCTGTTTAAGCGCACGCATGGGTGGAAAACAGGTAGCTCCATAACACTTTTCAAGTTATGTTTGCCCGAAGGTCCCGTAAGATTCAAGAGAATATCTGGAATCCCAGACACCTTAGCCGTGAAAGCAATAGTTCCATTCGCAAATGCGGAAATCGGCCTACCCGATGGCGCCAGAGTAACCGACAATGTCTCTACGACGTCGGCGTAGAGCTCGTTTGATGTATGCCGCACATTAGCTCGCCTCCAAGGTAATGCCGGTGCGTTTTGGGCCGCAAGAGATGTTGAGATCGAATTGCTTGGAGATTTGCCAGGCAGATTAATGCTTCCTAACAGTCTCCCTAGGATGCCTTCTACTTCGACCACGTCCCTCAAAGCGTTAGGTTCTGTCGTGCTAATGGTACCGGCATCGCACATCTCGGTGAGGAGCTGTGCAACGACATCGTAATTCGCTTCGATCTTATGCGCCAGTACCGGTGCGCCAAGGAATTCTTCGAGAGCGTCTATCACACGGTGGAGGAACTCGAGCACGAGGAGGGGTTCTATCTCCGAAGACGAGGTAGCCAAGTAAAGAAGGTTGGCATGTATGAGGCTGAAGACAAGCGTTGGAGGGTTGGTATTCGGCAAGTAAATCAAGTTCGGTCTCGGTGCTGGATGCTCGAGGTAGAGAGGTAGTAGATGATTTGCGGACAGAGGGCGGGAGGTATAGGTATGAGAGAGGATCGCACGACTGCATTCCTTGTCAGTCACATTGCAATTCGGTTGGGTATACTGGTAACTGACTTATGCTCATCGTAGATGTGCAGCGCCTCTATTACCCCGTTCATGGTGGTCGAGTTGCGATAAGCATCGTCGAGGTTTAAAGTGAGAAAGGTATTCCGTAAAGCCAAGTCAATCGGGTTCGATTAAGATGGCTTAGGTAAATTGAATGCGATGCCGTCCGAGTACGAAGGGCACATACTATGGTTATAACGTTATCGATTAACGTGGGGTTCAGCTCTTATCCTTGAACCCAGGAAATTTTTCTAAAAAAAGTCCGGGCCATTATTTTTCTTCAACTCAGACCCATTTGATCGCGAAAAACATTTTTAATCCGTTTTCTTTTTCTTCCGCCCGAGTAATGAGCAATGGCCGGGCCTGCTAGTGTTACGTCCTCCATGACCTCGACTTCTCATACATTAACACATGCTCCCTCAGTAGGCTTCCTATCTTCCTTCGCCGACTCCTCGAAACCTTCCAGCGCCATGGAGATGCTTCAACTCTTCGAGGCCGTAAAGCCTGGCAATCGGCATGGCTTCCTACAACCGGCCCCTTCCCTTCCAAATGCCTCGCTACAACTTGCTAAGGCAACACTCGATGCATATGCGGGACAGATATGCGACGAGCAGCAACAGCGCCAAAGGGAAGAGAGCAAAAAGCGAAAACGAGCTGAGAATATACCCAAGGGCGAGGTATTGAAAATTAGGAGGTTGCATGTGGATGGATTCGAAAGTGGTCAGGTCTGGCAGCAGGCGAAAAGAATCATCACAAGTACTCTACAAGATTCGAAGGACGCACTCCAAGCACTGGAAGACCAAAGCGACTTTCAAGTAAACGGGATCAATGGGGATGCGCAGGCAGACCCTCTCGAGCAGGATGAGGATACGTCTGAAGTAACTTCGGCTGAGGATGAGTTGGTTTCGGGACTTGAAGATTCGGAAGGAGATCTAGAACAAGATGATGAAGATGAGTCTATCGATGAAGAAGATGTTGACGGAGCTGAATTATTATTCGACGAGGCTGAAGAAGAGTTTGGCGGTTTTGATGGTGAAGATGAAGAGGACGAGAATAAAGAGCAATCCGAAGAAGCCCCGGAAGAGGAAGAACTAGTCGAGGATCCGAATGGTCTCAATGATGGTTTCTTCTCTATTGACAATTTCAACAAGCAAACTCAATGGTTTGAGAATGCAGATGCTCGAGCAGACCCAGACGCCGATCGGGCAAGCGACGACGATGAAATAGACTGGCATGCCGATCCGCTCTCCGAGAAGCCATCTGTTAACGGAAAGGTTTCGAAAAAATCGATTAAAGATATCGAAGATGACGTGCCTTCTGATATGGAGGATGACGATGGAGAAGACGAAGAGGGTGGCCCTACCTTTGGCGATATGGACCTAGATGCGCCTGAAGGAGAGAGTGATGAAGACGAGGAAGACGTTGATATAGACGGCGGTGACGATTTCAATGCGAACGAGGTCTATTACAAGGATTTCTTCGCGCCTCCGCAACGAAAAGGGGCCAAAGGCAACAAACCAAGGAGAGCCAGAGAACCTCAGCGAATCGAACCTGATAATAACGACGTCGAACGAGCAATGGCTGACGTCCGCAGAGATTTGTTCGAGGACGAGTCGGAACGCGAGGATTCTGAAGATGCCCTTTCCGACGTTTCGGCCGGCGACCCGAAATCCAGAAGGTCTGCCCATGAGAGGCGGCAAGCTAAATTAGCTGAAGAAATTCGAAAGCTCGAAGCTGCGAATGTAGCTAAGCGAGAATGGACGATGTCTGGTGAAGCAAAGGCCGTTGACCGACCAATGAGCTCTCTCCTCGAGGAAGACCTAGACTTCGAGCACGTAGGCAAACCTGTGCCCGTCATCACTGCCGAAGTTAGCGAAAGCATTGAGGAAATGATCAAGCGCCGCATTCTAGCTCAAGAATTTGACGAGGTCATCAAAAGACGGCCTGATGCGTCCGAGTTCTCATCTGGTACTCGTCGTGGACTTATCGAATTAGACGATAGCAAAGCGAAGCAGTCACTAGCGGAGATTTACGAGGAAGAACATGTCAAGAATGCGAACCCAGACTCGTATGTGAGCAAAGCCGACGAGAAGCTCCGAAAAGAAGAAAAGGAGATCGAGCAAATGTGGAAGGAAGTTAGCGCCAACCTCGACGCTCTCACCAGCTGGCACTACAAGCCGAAGCCTGCCGCGCCTTCGCTGACGGTTGTCTCGGACGTAGCGACTATCAGCATGGAGGACGTTCAACCCACAACGGCGCAAGGCGTGGTGGGCGGTGACACAGCTTTGGCTCCGCAAGAAATCTACAAGGCTGGTAAGGACACGGCCGAAAAGGGCGAGCTGGTGGCCAAGAGCGGGCTGCCGGTAGCTAAGCAAGAGATGAGCCGAGAAGACAAGATCAGGAAACGCAGGCAAGATAAGGAGAGGATGCGGAAGGCGGGCGGCGTTGCTGGCAAGAAACCGGAGAGCGCAAAGGCTCAGGCACAGAAGCAGACTCTTGGTGACCTTAAGTTGGGCGGTGTCAAGGTTATCAACAAAAAGGGCGAGATAGTGGATATGCAGGGCAATAAGGCGAAGGCTACAAAGGCTGCGTCAAGTAGTAGTTTCAAGCTCTGATAGTATCATGATTAATAGGGGTTGGGCCAGCCGTCATTTCTAAGCTTTATATATGATGTTTGACTGTCCTTTATGTGAGCTTTATAATGTCCTATAAAGTTATAGCCTGGTCTGACCTGCCAGGCACATATTCTCTGATGTTAAGCTCAACATCGGGCCAAGTGTTTGAAGGTTAGGATATTAGAATGTTCTTATAGGCTCCTCAAGATAGGACGATTGATCGGATGGACTGCCTATTTCCCCTTAAAAGTGCAAAGCAAACTTTAATTACATATATGCATCTAGAAGATGAGGGGCATGTAGATGCATTTAGCCTTGGCAACCTGAACAGTGAAAAAAAATTGGGTAGTCTCGATATTTCCATATTTGTTCAACAATACAGCGTCACACTCTTTTCGACATGAGCGGAGGCAAGGTGCCAAGTGTAGGCTCTCTGGACAAGCCGGAGGATCTGAAAGAGCTCCTGAAGCAAGATCGAGGCGATGATTGCACGCCGTGCAGGGTTGTAGGTTAGTCAACGCAGCTCCATTCGACTCGGCCACGAAGATGAGTTACTAAATCAGCATCGACGAAATCAGGTGGTGGCGCCTTTCTCGGTCTTGCAGCGTACAGCTACTTCTCCGGCCAACGGGAACTCGAAAAGAACCGCGCGCAGATACTGGCGAAAAAGTCGATGTTCGGTATGCGTAGTCGCAGGTTTGGCATCGCCGCCACGTCCATGGGTCTCGCGTGGCTCGGCATATGGAGATTATTCCTATAGGGTTAGGGCGACAGATCTACGGTAGGAGACTGCACGTAGAACGAAAAACACTCCACTCTTACACGCTGAGATATTGCGGCGGAAAACCAGCAGCGCGGTTCGCGACGACCCTCTACCGTATGCCTACGAGATTACCACACCCTTCGAGATAATACGCGTTTCGAAATCATCCGGCCACGGAGCACCAAGAAATGGCAATCCGCGAGAGATATTGTCGATGGTGCGACAGGAACCCTTCCGAATATGTTGTACGCAAGGACCTAAGACACCCTACCCCCCACACATCTTGAAGGATGTCTGGGTGTTATGATCAAGCAGCAATATCTTCAAACCGGGGAACTTAGAATCATAGCGTTTGAATCACACGCAACGATCGAATGTGACGCCAAAGAAAAGAAAACCACATAATCGCTTCGCGAGCTATACGGACGTATGTTCCGAAATAGATGGTAGAGAGATTTGTTCTATCCGGCATGCAACCTTCAGTTTTTACTGTCCAACGCCAGCGTCTGCTTGAGTCTCGGACAAATGCCAACGTATGAATCTCATGATAGTGCCCACGCTGTGATCCTGATCCTACGAGTCAACGACTGTCTGGTGAATCAGTGTCCCATTGCGCGTAGGTATCCTCGTGGCTAACTAAGTGGCGCTGGCCCGCGCCGTCCCTATTTTATATGCGGTGTTGTGGATGCAAACACGCGAATCTAAAACCAGTGTGGCTAGAAAGGGGTTCGTGATAGGACCAGACCTTGATAGATGTGCAATGATGCCCGCTAGTATGTGTCATGTGTAAAATATATATCTACTAGTCGCCATATGTTTGCTCATGAGTAACTGAGATAACATCTCATGCATAATGATAAAACGCTATGTACCTAGGTAGGTAATGATATAAGAAAATTATATCAAATTCGATGTGTCCCACTTGCCTGTTTGCTGGCAATTTCTGGGTCTATTTTAAGCCCCTTTCCTCAACCAGCAAATACTCGATTCCCTATCGGGCACGCAGCAAATCCCATTTCTTTTGTTCCTGATCCAACGAGAAAAGGGGAAAGGCACTAACTGCGACTATCATAGGCCGATAGGGACGGCCCCACGAACAAGTTCATGCAGGCCATGCCGTTGCTGACCACTTAACTAACGGCTAGCTGCATCAACAAAAAGGACTTGATGGATGGTGGACGGCATGAGGATCACGGACATGCATCCTGTCGCGTGTCGCGCATTGGTGGTGAAAAACCCGTTGGGCATCTTGTATCACAGTGGCGCCGAGATAGCGTAATGCCTACTACCGGCATGGGAGATGAGGTAGAAATAATGAAATAAACGCCGCTTGCGAGGCAACGTAATGCATTCGGGGGTCTGTGGTGGTATGCCGTATACTGGTCAATATAGATGAAAGTTACCCTGCTTGTTTACTTTCCAAGGTACCAAGAGCAAAGTTACAATGCAGACAGCAGTACCGAACTTGAACAGCTGGGGACGAATCAAGGAGGATTGACACCCCTTTCATCAATCACGATTCACCCGGCAACCACCTCACCTATGACTTACACGTGTAGGTAAGCTACCTAAGGTACAACATATAAGTTGGCGGGAATCAGGGAATATACCTGGTCTGTGGCCTGTGGTCTGAGGGGAATTAGACGAAACGCGTTGGAAGTAAGATTGTCAATAACAGCCTCTGCATCCAAGCACTAGATTAAGATAATATTGGGCAACACAAAGAGGCAGAAGCAGAAGCAGAGACAAGACAACCGTTTTATCGCCGTATCGTGCAGATCAGGGCGCTCCCATCTAAAAGGGAAAAAAATCTCCGAACTTCTGTTTGACAGCCAACGTTTCCCCATCAGGTACACGAACCACACACCATCCTAATATCATGCCCTGCGACTCTGGTATCTGGAGCTACAGATTCACACGTGCAACAACAGAGTACCTCAAAGGGAACGATTTAGAATGGTGGAATCCATTTCGGGTGGGCTGCGTCTAGGTACATCATCCGAAAGATAGAGTGATGGGTAATGAAGCAAACATCGTAGACGTGGAAGTGGAAGTGGGAGTGGGAGTGGGAGTGGAAGCTAGAGCTAGGATGAGGTTTGTTACAGATACAGATGATGATGGCTCCTGATGGGCTCAAACGGGGAAAGGCTTCTGGCCTTTTTAGGGGTTGCTTATCCCACAGCGCTAGTTCACTAGGTTAGGTAGCCACCGCTAAATCCCATGTGCTGTCGATTGACTCAGCACTCCTATTCCCCCTGACAGCCCAGAACCTTATGAAAGTACCACTTGAGATGACTTTCAAGTTGGGATGCAAACCGGTAGGTTAGCATAGAAGGAGATTCCAGTTATGTACAAGTATAGCACCTGAAGGTCTGCTATGGGCCATGGCAGGTACCCGTCCACTCCCGTCTAGGTATTCCGTTTAGCAGTAATTACGCCTTCTGCCTTAGGCACAGTTGAGCTCAACTCGAACTGGTCAATGATACTGCAAGCCGATGTGGGTCGGCCCCATTTGACCTCTTATTTTCTTTCCCTTGCCTTTAATGAAAACATATCCACCAACCCTTTCCGTGATCCTCAACCACATTTGGCACTCACTGTCGGTCAACAACAATATCCAGTCATTGTGTTTTTTTCTTTTCTAATTCTTTTTTTATCCCACGACCGACTGTCTCACCTGCCATCCCCGTCTGCCATCCTGCATCCCGGTATGCGGTAGCAGCATCATCGCACTCAGCTCCTTAGCCGGACTGAGATTGATCGCGAGCCTCTCAGACTCTGAGGATCCTTCAGGTCTTTAGGGAATCTGCTGCCCGCTTTCGCCTCCGTGTTTGGTAGACCAGGAACACCATTTGTCGTAATCCCATCTGGTCGCGTCGATCTCATTCCCCCTTTCCGACTGGCCGATTCAGAGCACGATACCTGGCTGCGTAAGTCCTTATGATTAGGGACCATAAGGCTCCTGCTGGCCCTAGACCAGCTGCGCAGTCACCGACGAGATCGTGCGTCTCCCATTCTCAATTCGCATTTCTATATCCGTCACCCGATCCCCACGTGTGATGCTTTATCGTGGATTGACTCTTCCGTAATAAATACTGACCCGATCCGCTTCAGGAGCAAGGAAAACGTCCATCCGCAGACAAGCAACAATAACGAGCCAATGCTGCATGCTTCGTCGTCCAACAACCATTCTCTCTTTTCCTTTGGTCGGAATGGGGCTCCGAGTGACATAGGCGATACCACGACCAGCTCTTTCGAATTCTTACCTTCCGTCAGTTTCGATGATCTCCAAAGCAGCCTCGAATCAGCCTCTACCGACTTCAAACTAACGCAGTTTCCTTCGCCGTCTGGTCAAGGGGGTGTCCTTGACGAAACCCTTTCGGACAACATGGCCGGCCAGTCATCGGGTCCTTCCCAAAACGGCGTGGCGAGTCGTGCGATCAACCAGCCAAATCCCACTCCCAATGCCGCTGCGAGACCCTCGAGATCCGGTTCCATTCTGAGGAGACCTAGCACGTCCAGTCGACAAGTAAGCAACGGTTCAAATGCATCTGTGTCAAGTATTTTTGATGCGCCGACCGCACCTGCTGCCATGAGAAATAGACGCCAGAGTCACTATCCCCCGGTATCTCATACGAATATTGGCAAACCACCAAGAAAATCCATTGGTCCGGGTCTGATTGAATCCGATTATGGAAATAGAGGGGGGCAAAAGCGGAGGCCAAGTTTAATCTCAAACGCATCAGAAAGGGGCGCGGTTGAATCAACTCGAACCTCGATCGACATGAATGGCGGACGTTTGGGCGATAGTCCGAGGACGTTTGCGGACTCGCGCGCAACGAAGGCTCGTTCGGTCCAGCCAACACCGAGAATATCAGCAAACCTCTCCGCCAGTACTAGCAGCAATAGCCTCGCTCCGGACCATAATCGTATGTCGACCGCTTTTCCGCGATCGCCGAGAGGTGCTGGTAAGGGTTCTACGCCTAATTCTACGAGAAGGATGTCTGTCATGCCTGGCTCTCATGGCTCACCTCACGTCTCTGGACTTGGTGCTAGAACCATCTCACCAACCGACGCGCAACGAATGAAGCGCATGTCGATTCACCCAGCTCAGAATTTGTCGCAGGTTACAGATGCGCCTCCGCCACCAATTGATGTGCGCCCTCACTCGCGCTCACCCTCCATGATCCCACGGAAAACGTCCACTCCTTCGTCCTTAAGAACGACCCCTGATATCACTAATAGAAAATCGTATAGCTCGGGGTTGTCGGTTGGTTCAACAGCTAGTTTTAACACACACCGAACGTCCACAGGCTCCCTTCAACGGACCTTCTCACAAGGTGGCCCAGCATCAAGACTTCCAGCCCCCAAAACGTTGACCATACATAACCCACCTACCGGCGAGGAAGAGGAGGATGTACCACCCGTGCCCGCGATCCCCAAGGCTTATGAATCGCCCAAGGACTCGCCGGCAGAACTGTCTTTTCTCGAAAAGAGAAAGTCTAATTACGCGTTGGATACCAGCAGTGTTCACAGTAATTCCACAGGGACCCCATCAGCTACGCCATCGCTGGAACCGATAAAGAAATCCCAACGTAAACCCAGTACCCGAAAGCATGCGCCTCGCAAAACCCTTGCGGGACCTCCATCGGATATCGAGCAAAAACTTCATGGAAGTCAATCTAAGAAGAATCTCCAACCACTACGACTTCCGCCACTCAATCTTGGGCCGTTGAGTGTGCCTACAGAGGCAAAGATTGCGGCCCTACGGGATCAAGGCGAAGATGATGGTAAATTGAGCCCGCCACTTTCACGAACAATTGCCAAAACACCAACGACTCCCATGACCGCGTCGAAGAGCACCTTTTTTTCTCGAAGGGATTTGGAGAAATCAGCCCCACGGAGCAGCAGTTCTGTTCATCACAGTCGATTCGATAGCCCAAACGGCAATGCCACAAGCTCGTCCGAATCGCCAATTGGTTTATCCAAGAAGCCAGCTCGGAAAACTGCAGCTTCGCCTTTCCTCTCAACATCTGCGCCTAAAGGAAATGACAGATTTGGGAGCCAGTTGACGAAGTCAAAAACGGTTGGAGACATGAATCAGACGATTGCGATTGATACTACTACTGTTGAAGCCAGGCCGCAACAGAAGCCATCCGGTCCGCGTGCGCAGAAACTGACAAAGCCGGCTGCTAAGTCGCCACCGCCTCAACCGGAACCCGAGGAGCCCCCTACCCCATCCTCAATGAGTAACTTAAGGAGAAAACTCAGTTTGTCCTGGAAGAGAAGTAACTCCAAGAGTAGTCATCATGCATCAGCCGGGTCGATTGATAAGGCAGCAGAGAGACAGGCTCGGCAGGATAGCATGCCACCGCCGCGAATACCAGTCTCGGCTTCGATGAATTTGAGCTCGATGAAAACATCCAGTCCGAGCCATGCTACAAAGCCTTCGGGGTCATATCTGGAATCTAGGCGCAGGAAGAGTTCGACATCAAGTCTAAACACTATGTTTACGCAGAAGAGTCGCAGTGATGCCTGGTCGAGTTCCAAGGAGGACGTGGGCAATCATTCGATGATCGAGACCACGTCGCAGCCCCGTAATTCGTCCATGCAGAAGATACTCCGGCCTAGGCCTTCGGCTGCATCAATAAAACGTCGGGATTCTTACACGGCCGACCTGGATAAGGATGATATGGTCGCTGAAGAAGAAATGAAGAAATTAGCTTTGAGGAGAAAGGAAACTGAAATGGCAGCTCGGACGTTGGATGCACTTCGCAAAAGAGCAACGCCCAAGGAGCACGTTAGCCCTCAGGAAGCTGTTCGGATAGCTATGCTGAACATCTACGAGAAGGGGGAAATCATCGACTATGAAAACGTCTATTTTTGCGGCACCCAAAATGCTAGTAAGGTCGTCGGAAACGTAACATCAAGCTTGCCGAATTTTGGGTTTGATGATGAGCGTGGCGACTACACGATTGTCACAGGCGATCACCTCTCATATCGGTACGAAATTGTCGACGTGCTCGGGAAGGGTAGTTTTGGTCAGGTGGTGAGGTGTATTGACCACAAAACCGGTGTGCTTGTTGCAGTGAAGATTATCCGCAATAAGAAGAGGTTCCACCAGCAAGCTCTTGTTGAAGTCAATATTCTACAAAAGCTTCGTGAATGGGTAGGTAGACCACCGTCTAATAAGTGAGCTTCGCTAACAAGAACATACAGGATCCCCAAAACAAACACAGTATGGTCAACTTCACTCATAGCTTCTATTTCCGAGGGCATCTCTGCATATCAACTGAATTGCTTGATATGAATCTCTACGAGTTCATCAAATCGAATGCCTTCCGCGGGTTCTCTCTTAAGCTTATCAGACGATTCACCAAGCAGATGCTCAGCTCGCTCAACCTACTTAAACAGCACAAAGTGATTCACTGTGATCTCAAGCCAGAGAATATTCTGCTCCGACATCCTATGCACTCTGAGATCAAGGTGATTGATTTTGGTTCCAGCTGTTTTGAGAACGAAAAGGTGTATACGTACATCCAATCGCGGTTCTACCGATCCCCTGAAGTCATTCTGGGAATGACATACGGCCTGCCAATTGACATGTGGAGTTTGGGCTGCATTCTTGCCGAGCTATACACCGGGGTACCCATCTTCCCCGGCGAGAACGAACAGGAGCAGCTAGCTTGCATCATGGAGGTGTTTGGTCCACCGGAGAAACATCTCATCGAGAAGAGCACGAGGAAGAAGTTGTTCTTTGATTCGATGGGCAAACCGCGCTTGACGGTATCTTCGAAGGGTAGGAGGCGCCGCCCATCGTCTAAGACACTTCAACAAGCCCTCAAATGCGACGACGAGCCGTTCCTGGATTTCCTAGCTCGCTGCTTGCGATGGGATCCAGATCGTCGTCTTAAGCCCGAAGAGGCTATTCGCCACGAGTTTATCACCGGTCAGAAGACCTCAGTACCAGTGCCTAGAACTCGTGATTCATCACCGATGAAGCGTCACAATACTATTTCCACGCCGCGGCCCTTGCCGGAGCCGCCGGTCGCTGGCAAAGGCGGCTCCAGCTTACGTCCTCGAGAGACTAGTAATGTCAGTCCTTTGAAGTCAAGCGCCGGTGCCAGACGAACCTCCGCATTTACCGGTCTTACCACCGGTGGTACAAAGCGAACCAGTACGGGGACATCCGCAGCTAGTGGCAGCAGCAACCTACCTCGTGTAGCGGGCCGAACTGCCAGCGGTAAACAAGACTTGGCCTCCGCGGGCGCTAATGTTGCTATGAGTCGACGAGCTTGAATGATTATATACTTGCGTGGATAGACATAAGACATCGAGTGTCTTCACGCGTGTAATGAGAATGGGTATTTCTAATAGCATGCTATGACGCGGATGAATCGTCATATGAGCCCACGGGCTTGTTTCGGACTGTTGCGATGTATTACAATTACAGGCGGTTTGGTATCAGCGATCATGATCATCAGCATCACCAACATTGACCAAACTGAGCCACCAGCGTTGCTACGATTCTTCCTCAGGTCTTCAACATAGTGTTAGCTATATACACCCATAACAAAATTCGGGTTTCCTTCCACTAGCAACCAAACCCCAATATAATGTCTCGAATACAAAAACATTGGTGTTGTATTAGAGAATAGCGACCTTAGGAGGTAGCTTAATGTGTCAAACGAAAACATCAAATGGTACCCCGGGCTACCCAACTTGGGGGCATGAGTACTTTTTTATTCTTCAACTGTATGTACTATACTACTTTATAATGACCGGGTCGAAGCCCGCCAACGCAGTTAAGAGATAGTTTTGGCTTTCCGAAGTTCTCGACGAATTACCTTCGTTGCGGATGATGAACTGTTTCTTGGGGGGGTAATTCATCCCAATGTTGCTACCATCGGGGAGCAAAATTAAAGCCGGGTCGGCGCAATCACGATAGAAGGTGAGGATGGAAGGGGAGGTCAGACGCCACCAAGAATCCGGAGAGAGAGAGAGAGGCATCCGTCTTGGCCAATATCACAAACATATTAAACTCCCCAGCTCTCCTAGTGTTGCCTATCGTGTTTTTCCTCGTGTAGGCGACAGGGAGGCCTACTCCCGACGCATCAGTGATAAATTAAGGAGGATCAGTTGGTTCGGTCAGATCATCTGGTTTCTCGTCAGCTTTGAACCGGTTGAAGTTGACGGCAACCCGTAGTATCCATTCATGGGCAATCGAGAAAGGGGCGTCGGGACCGAAAAAAGAAAGAAGCCTATCGACGTTTCGAAATCACTGTTCGTTATCCAGCTAACCCTATTTCCAGTGCCAATTGGCTCACCGAACTCCTCGTCGCCCGGTATACGCAGACCTGCATACTATTATATCCCCGCCGCGTAATGTAGACTAAAGGAGCAATCAGGGGGGGGCAGGGTATAGGCCGCGGAAGTGCAGGTAAAGGGAGGCAAGGTAAGTAAGAGGAGAGAGAGATGACAACCTGAGAAAGAGATTCTCTTCTGGCGGCAATTAATCTTACACTACCTACATTATTTCCCAATTAGCCAACGATTGCAACCGTAACACAAAAAATTAAAGAGGCCAATGTGTCCGCATCACGCATAAACCCGTTGGTGATGTTCTGATGTGATGTGCCATTGCCTATACGTACAAACCCAGGGGATATAGATGCAAGATGTTGGTGATATGTTGCCGTTGGCCACATATGACAGCCTGAGAACCAACAAATACATACGCCTGTATGTACCTACCTCCTATGGGTGTGTGTGTGTGTGTGTATGTATGTATGTAGATACGATGCGAGTTATGCAAACGGTTCGCCACGCGCCCCCCAACTTTCAGCAGATCTGAATATTCATTTTCCCAACTTTTCGCCATCCTACTTCTTACGAGCTTCTCGAAATATTCTCGGCCAGTTTTCTCGCCTGGGGGCTTGGACTTACGGTTGGTTGCATTATTGACCGACTCGATATAGCCGGACGGAAATTAGGTCTCTATAACCATTCTCGTTCTGAGGCGAAGATGACAGGTAGGCGGGATACCATTGCTGACCTACCTCATCTTTCGAGATTGCCATCGCCGACGTTTACGGGAGAGGGGGAGAGAGGGTGGGGAGGGTAGCACGTTTCGCGTGTTTCAGCCCTAGGCTCACTCGTCTGTCAGTTCTTTATATGGCTCTATTTTCATTATTTCAGCTGTCTTAGGTACACCCATCTCCGGGGGGCCACGTTTTCTAGTACGACATAGAAAAAAAAAAAAAAAAAAAAAAGCAAGTCAGACTGTTACGGAGATGTCTGTGCCGCATATAATATCTTATCCGGCACCTTTCATTTGGACATCACTCATCGCGTGTATTCGTTCGTCTTCGCCGCATTTCTATAGGTATGCATGGAAACATGTGCCCATTCGTCGTTCGCCACATGCGATGTCGCCGAGTGGCATCTGGGTACTCTGCGAATAAGATTGGTAGATTCGGACGTATACTGCTCCTTGGTTCCTACATAAGCCACCGGCAGTCGAGACTCGGGGTAACCACTGGAGTTTGGTGGGAGAGACGATAAAACCCTCCACGATCCTCCTAACCCCGACCGACTTTACAAATCGGCGTCGTAATAGGATGCTATGAGTCTCCCCGAAGATCTATACGAAGGAGCATATGCAACATAAACTACACCGAACCAATGGACAAGCAGACACGTGTTAGTGGAATATACTCCTTGCGGCAGCGCGCACACCATGAAAGAATCACCTGGGTATAGGAGTCCAAGGTGGTAGTGTACGGAGTATACGAAGTCACGAGTGGTGTTGATGCCTTCCAGTCGGATGTTGTGTAACATTATAACGATACTATTATGGCAATTGGGGGTGGATCTTCGTTACGCATCCAGGGGGCCCCATGCCACCCCACCCTCTAAAAACGGCATCATCTATCTAGAAACGTGCTCGTGACGGCGCCGTGCCGGTCCCTGCCAGGGCGACCTACTTCTTCTCTGGTCAACCGGCCGGCAACGTTGTCGCAGTTGGCTGTGCATGCCTGCCTATTAACCACCCGGGTGATAGGCATCTAGGGTAGGGAAAGATACAGAAAGAGGAAGTTCGCCTCGGTCGCCTACTTCCTATATTAATAAAGTACCTGGATATGTGCTCCGCAGCTTTGCCGCAATCGAGCCTAGAATGCGTACCTATTCGGGGATATCCACTGCGGCACGGAGCACCATTCCCTTTTGCCACGCCAGGCCGTTGGCCGCGTAGCCGAAGTGCAAATCCCGGTAGAAGTCAGGCCAGGTGCCCTGCCGCGGTGTTCTGGTAGCACGGTGTCGATGCCGTAAATGCGGATGCGGGATTGCGTAGGGCCATCGGCGAAGGTGTCACAACTTAC
Organism: Hypoxylon sp. FL1150; assembly: GCA_022495205.1. Lineage (NCBI taxonomy): Eukaryota > Fungi > Ascomycota > Sordariomycetes > Xylariales > Hypoxylaceae > Hypoxylon > Hypoxylon sp. FL1150. The sequence continues at coordinate 34,757 of MU376241.1, read as the reverse complement.
AAGGAACCTGCGCCTGCAAGATGGGGGTACACAGAAGCGCATGCAGCCCACCGAAAGGATCAGTCCATTGCCCGAGGCGCTAAGATTCCCGGTCCGCATCCTTCAGGGCTTGTGGCTGGAAAACAAGGCCGTACCTGGTCGGTGCTGTGGCTCGGGAAAGGCTGCTGCTAACAAGGTTGACTTCTCGGTCTATCACCAACAAGACCAGGGCCGTGAAACGGGCCCGCTTTGCTTTCACGCATCGTGCGTTGGAAATAGAGTGTGCATTGCTACCTTATTGGCAAGATACTGCCATTTTCGGGAGGTAAATGTATCCTCCTCTACGAGACTTGTCGCACACCGACGATGAGATATATCGATGAGATATATCGAAAGTGAGCCTGAGGAGAACGAAGGTAACTCGTGTCTTTAGGCAATGGGGAACTTATGACTCAATAAAACGCATTTCGGCGCTTACCGAGAGAGGGCTTCTTGCACTCGTCTCGACTATTGACACCTACGAGTAAGCATGGCGTGTTGTCATACATCCTAAATAGTTTGAGAGACGGTGCTTGAATAGGCCATTCCCTGTAAAGTCTCCGAGGCTGACGAGATTCGTACTGATATACACGACCAGAGAAAACTGATATTCGGAGAATAAACCTACTGTAGCCTAAGCACCGGTAAATTGTATATCATCGTAGAGTGCATATGCTGCTGATCCGCTGGCGAGATCAAACTCGGCCCGTTGGGTGTACGAGTTAAAGATAACATGTCCAAACGTCGTAGTTGTTCCGATATGACAATGGGTCATTGCTGGCTAACCTCGTCGTGTAATTACCGCACATAATGTCGTCCTTGAGTTATGATCTGCATCTGTATATTTGTAGCATCGGAGAATTTGCTTGAGTAACTTGAGCGGGTTACCCATCTTGGACATAGGACCCTGGACATAGGACCCAAGAGAGTTTTGATTAGATGCGGTGGTGTAGAATCTCAGCCCAGCTGATGAATCCTTGAAAGGACAGTAAGTCTGCGACAAGCTCGTGAGGAATGATTGTATGGGATGGCGCCGAGAAGGGTCGGGGGAGCATGCTTGCTACATGCAATGCAGTGATCATACCCGGTCGGTATCGACGGACGCTTGGCACCTCGGGCATGCCAATGTTTCGGAAGTCAAATGTCTACACGCAGACATTGTATAACTCTAGTTGACGCCGCTGAGGCTGATGCTATTTGCAACCCTCGCTGTGGCTTGGCAGAGCCCCATGATGGAGTTCAAAGGAACGAGGCCCTAGCCATATACGGGTATATTCCGCCCATATCGTCAAGCATCACTCGGTCAGTCCCGTTTCTGATCCGACTTCGACTTGGATAATCGGATGAGACGCGTATTAGTTCTGGTTACATTTGGTGAAGATGTTCTTTTTCTGACAAGTGCCATACCTGCGAGTGACAAACTATGATAGGTAGTCTAGCATAGCATGTCAAATAAGGGTACGTAATGCGACTGGGTCAAGTAAGCGATGATGTAGACGATTACCGGCGTCATGGCCGGAAGCGATGTCGCTAATGCAGATTGCTGCCTAGATATTGGGGGTTGTTTACACTTTCTGAAGTGCCAAAGGGAAACCCCCGGGTCTACCGCATCAATGACATTGAAATCTGATAACTATTAATGACTCTGCCGGCGATGCCGTCGAACCGGTGGAGAAAATGATGTGGAGGGTTTGCCGGGTTCATCTTGGTGCGATGCAGCGTGTCGTTGTAATGGGGAAAGACAGGAAGATCCCGCAAGCGCTGCTGTCATCTTCGTCGACCATCACTTGATTCTGCGAAAACAACTGCTTTTGGCCTATTAGACAGCCACTTTTGAGGCGCAGTCCACCGAGACTGGGGTCATGCGATGCCACACCTGCAGAATGAGAGAAGACTCGCTAAGAAACTGATATGCTAAAGCCCCGTACCCGTAAGTGTGCGGCATGGAAAAGCAGGGAAGTCGAGGAGCAAACCCCACCATAAACGGGACGTGGAGTAAAAGCGATTGGGTGAGTTGCGAAACGATCATGATCTCTGTTATACCGCCGTCAATTTTACTTGGTGACTCGTGGGGCTTGCACTACTGCAGACCCTGGGGGGGGCCCATGCGCAAGGCTGACCGCCCTTCGACCAAGGTTAAGGGTAGAGAAACGGGCTGACAGCCACAATTGACAATGGCTCTAGACCTTTGACCTGGCAGATAGGATATTGGATGAGGATCTAAGACAAATCGGTCAGGTAACCCCCGTCGAGATCTTGATCTTGTAAGGTCGTACATGAGCGGGTGAATTGTGTATCGTTCTTGGACCTTGTATTACCATATCTTATGGGATAAGAGTCACGCTGAACCCGTGTTTTGACTCTTTTGCTCACCTTGGCCTTGGGAGTAGCGTTGCGCCTCCGGAGTAATTCATGCCAAGCCGGAGCGTGCCCCAGCTTTAACTTTAGGTACCTTAGGTATGTAGTTCGCTGTCAGGCTGTTCGTGAATTAGGTCCAGTTTACTTACGAGCAAGGCATTGATACGGCCGTATGTAGTGGAGACCTAGCGCATCCATGTCGCATGTCGCATGGACTGCCATGGCGCATAGCATCTAATCGACCTTGACCGAGGTGAACGGAGATGGGTCAGAGACGGCAGGTGGACAAATGCAGAATTATTCGGTAGACCTGGTAGGCCTCGCATTGGAAGGGTCCTTGTTGACCCAGGACTGTGGATAGGTTGCAGCCACGTCGATCAGGACCTCGCGAGGTATCTAGATTCGAGAAGCGATGAGTCTTCCCCTATGTCGGTTCCGGAGGGATATTAAAGCATGTGCCTGTAGATCTGCAGCATGCATCTACCTAGGGGTGTATGTCTCAAAGCTGCAGAAGACGAAGCTCGTTGAATGGACCAACTACCGCAGCTATTCTCCTGGAGCTCTTTTGGAGACTTTCCTGCCTGCATTGCTACCCCTAACCCGCATCAAAATGGGCCAGTCTATTGGGTGGTGCTACGAAGGAGGTACCCGTAGCTAGGGTACCTAGAGTACCTACCTTATGTACGCTGCCTGCTGCTAGAAACCTTAGTGACTGACTCTTTTAGGAGGTAGGTACCTATGGGCTAATGGCTGCGCCTCGATTAGTTGCATGTTATCTTCAACCTGAGATACATCCTTACTAGAGCTTTACTCATTCCTTATTCCAATTCCCTAGAATGATCTGGCAAATACTCATACAAAAACGTTCTCGTTGTGCTTCTCGTACCTTTTATTGCGTATCTGCAATGCCGGTGAGATTTTACGAATGTTATACCTGATGAGGCGATGTGCATTGACGTCACGCAGGTCTTTTCTTACATGCTGAATTGGATAGCCCACGGTCGTGATTTGTAAAACAGTTTCATACCGGCTTCGTAAAGTTCAATGGGTAGGTGGTAAGGAAACCTGCCTGCATTTGGACATGTGTGACAGTGTCCCGTCTCCAGGGACCTGGGTAAAGGGATTCCGTCATCATCCCGGCCGGCGACCTCACCCGCGATAGATGTCGCATTACTGATCAAGATCGTCTACGATGGGAAAGCGAAGGAAATCCACGATTCCGCATTTGGACCAGTCTTAGCTAGCGAGGTGTCTACCTGCATATACATCAATGGTTTGAAATGTTCAAGATGTACAAGCCCGTACCTCACAAGCCACATGTTACTCATAAGTCAGAAGAAGAGCAATCCGTACGACAGCCAATCGTCGCACACGCGCAAACGGAGCTGTCGCGTGTGCAGCCACTATCCCCCATCCCCCATGTACATCGGAGTACATACATGCCATGAATGTGCATACCAGGAAACGTTCGCTCGGATCTCTAGCGTATGCAATGGGGTACAAGTACAAGAACAGGCATTGCCTTCAGCCCTACCTAATAATAGGAAACCTCCATGTAACCTATCTCATGTCTTATGTAGGCATCTTCACTTGTTCTGCTCGGCAAGAAACATTAAGCGGGGGTGCCTCGGGATCAAGTCTGTAGGTATTATTCGATTCGTCAGCTCTATGCAAGAAGTTGGCGGCGTCGGGGTGACATTTTGAGTAAACGAATAATATTTTCAAGAATCTTAACCTACCTACGTAGGTATTTGTAAAGATACTGCGTGCGTTAGGAGCAACCTGACCCTTTGCTGACCACCCACGTTGGATGGACCGGCAATAGAAGAGACGGCAAACCAGGAACCCCCACCGGACCGGTGCTTAACACCACATGGCGATGATTAAATTCGTTCGTGACAGCATACGTAAAAACGGTGCTAAAGCCGGTTCAAGCCACCCGAATCTTCTCTACCGCTGTCGACGACCCTACAGTCCGTGCGTATATTCCTTGCCTTGCCGTTGACTATTTCTAACTTATAAAAAGACATCGCTGTCGGCTTCCCCGCAATTCGGAAGAGAAACTACATGATATCGCCGTCGCGTTTCCATTACTTTTTCTTTTCCAAACCGAGATTCGCATCATTTTGACGTTGGCCTCAGCTTAAACCCGATCTTTCGAGCGGGCTAGTACCTAACATTTGTCAAAATTTTAGATAGAATCTGGGCACTAAAAAGAACATTACACACAGGTACTTATCTGGGCTATTTCCATGTACTTTAGTTACTTAATCATTGAAAACGGGAAAGGAAAAAAGACAGATGTCTACCGAATGTAAATACATGGCTGCAACTATGTGGATTCGTTTCTATCAATGGCAACATATGAAACATGAACAAGTCCTAGGTATTTCTTGTGAGTTGATTACCTAAGGTACTCCGTTTGAGCCACCCAAGATGAATAAGACCCGATGCTAGAGTCGTAAGCATACATTTCAGGCGGCGTGATTTGATATTATTATCAACCCTCGCTCACTTGCTCACTGTAACCCATAACCCATGTAAGCAAGCACCGGTTATCAACCGCTGGCGATGCGGAAAAGGAAGACTCGGAATCGACCCCCAATGCTTGGAAAATACTTGAAGCATCTCGTGAGGCAGTAGTCACAATATGTGAGCAATACGATGCCATACTTGGATCCGTCGTTGCCGGCCGCTGTGAAACGGCACAGATCGCCGAGTGCCCGTTTTTTCTTTCTTTTTTGCTCTACCTTACATGTGTGAGTAAATCAGTGTCATTATGCCAAGCCACTTGTAAGTATAGGCGTATACCACTTGATAAGAAATAGAATATACTATATCTCTATACCTGAACCTAAGATCTTGCTATCATAGTAACATAAGGGACCTTGAATCGTATGATGAGGTCGCCAGCTCCGGCACCTTTCTGAATTTTCCACTTTATCGTAGTAGAGTAATGGTATGAGGTAGATGACATTCGTCGGGTCAGGTACTTTGGTACTTGGCTGCTATGGCCGTGTAAGACGCCTGAGGCCCCAACCCACAACATCCTTGCCCTGGCATCTGCAGCTGGCTTGTGCTGGAGCAGTACCTAAGGCCCGGGATCATCAGCCCTGCAGGGAGTAGGGAACCTACAGCTAGGTTAGGTACCAGTGGTTAGGCCACCTAGGAGGGGAGCTGACCAATTTGATCCGAATCCGACAGCAACGGGGAAAAAAATAACAATCCAATAGTCCAATAATCCAAATTTTCTATTCTCGATAACTAATTGACGTTTCAGTCAACATTGCCATGTCACACAGAGATGAACTTCACTACCTCAACCACATAACCGCATCCAACTATACTACATGACTTCTACTTCTAACACCCAAGCCGACAGACACACACCCCGGAGAATTAATATGTACTTGTACGAAGTACAGTCGACGTGAACTCCACTCTCGATGGCTGTTCTTTCACCTGACTGCCCCAAAAACGAGAATGTCTCGAGGTACTATGGTAGAGGATGCAAATCAGATACCCCTTCTTCGCCCACCTACGCTAGTGTGCTATGCGGGTCGTTCCCGGTAGACCTATACCTAATCCTATTCTTATCCGCGATGGATACCTTCAACTCTCAACCCTCGCCCTTCGCCCTCTCATGAACACCCTGATGATGGCTGCGCATTTACTCATCACCCATGGCAAGGCACCACCTACGGCCCCCCCCTTCCACCACACCCCCCCTCTGCGCCGCATTTTTCACAGGTACCCATGAATTCTTTATTATTATTTTTTCCAATGTCGACCTGCATGTAAGTGCATGCAACAAGGACGAACTTAGTCAAGACCGGTCTCTTGGTGTAAGCTTCTGTCGTCACTGTTGCCTTCCCCTGTCCCTTCAACCCTGTCTCCCTCTATCCTAAGGCACGCAGGCACGCGCCTTCTTGGCCAGGCTGCCAAACCTATAAGGCTACACGATGCCTCACCTCGCCTTGAGTCGCAGCAGGAGTCCTGTCGACTCATCTAGTCACCTGCACACATTCACTTCCCGACCCCTTTCCTTTCGTGTCCTCTAGGTCCGGCTTCTCATCTCATTTCATATTTGATTTCCTTTTGCCACTTGATATCCAGATCCGTACCATCTCCCCTTGCTTCAGATCTTCTTAGCGATAGCACTTACATCAGTCATACCGAATTGGAGCATACGTACAGCAAGAGGCCACTTACGCATACAATTACCCACCTGAACAACAGACATTGTCGGTTCAGACTCACACTCACATTCCCCCTGCCGTCGTTGGAAGCCATTGATCAACAACATCGTCATCCCGAGCCATTGTATACTCACAATGTGTTACCAATTAGTCGAACGCTACTCGGCATGCCATTGCCTATACTACCAACACGCCGTTGACCGCTGCCCGGCATACGGCCAGGCGGGCCACCATATTACGACACGCACTATTCTTGTGGGATATGCTTGCCAGAAGCATGCACAATCGAGCAGCTATGGCACATATGGCAGCGACCCAGCGTATTCAGACTCAGGCTACTATAGCAACCAGTCTAGGGACAGCTCCCACCGCCACCGGAGATGAAAGGTCTTGTCTTCGGTAATTGGTTGCTGCGCGTGGCATTCCCCGCCGTTGTCGATGTTCGAGTTTGAGGATTGGGTCTCGTATCTTTACTCTTTCAGACCCAGACCGAAAAGATGGTCGCCTTCCCGCAGGCCCTCGCAGCTATCGTTGCTGCTTGTAGGGCACGACCGAATCATGTCGACGTCGGCTCCTCCCGCCCTCCAATGAAGCAGTTGGACCTCCTAGCGCCCTGTGGGATGGCCAGGCACTGAACGGATACTATGAACGCCGCATGCATGCATTGAGTTATCGAAGACACAGAGACAAGACGGGATACGATATGTCACTTCCCACGACCTAAATCGGAGAGGACCTACTCTTTGGCTATTTTCACCTTCGGCAGCGATATTTCTTTGATATTTCCTAGCATCCTACGAACGGTCACGACCTTGGCTTCACGGGCTGGACGCCATTATTTTGGTTTCCATCCCCTCGATTCCACTTTTGTGTTTCATCCTCTTTTTACTTTCTGGTTGGTTGATTTAGCATAGCGTCGGCGAGGGAACAGCTTTCTTGCATTGGGATAAGGAGGGAATACAAAAGGGATGAGACTAACGTGGTTCCTGGCTCGTACGCTCCTTTACGTCACGGCACGGTTCGAAAGATGATTCCACGAGAAACATTGTGTGACGCGGCGGTAATCGGGTTTAAAACGTCCATCTTTCTCCGGGAGGCATATTCTATTTTTCGGTATGGGTTGCACATCAAGGGTTGCGTGGAAAATACCAGGCGTTATCGCAGGAGGGATTATTGGTTATCTAGGTATGGATTTCACTTTTCTTGAATTGGGAGGTTGTGGTTTCGGTTTCAAAGACGATACTGCGTATACCCCCAATCAGTTATTTTTCTGGGTGTCATTCTGTTCTTTATTTCTTCGGAGTGTCTCTTCTCTAGAATTTCTGTTTCAAATTTCACTGCAGAGCAGCTCATACCTGTGCTGTATGCACCACAACCTTAATCACGTGCGCTGGCAGCAACAACCGTCGTGTATTTCTATTCTTTTCCTTTTTCATTTCCGAGTCTGTAACTAGCTGGGCTAGGTCGCGGGAGAGTGAAGGGCGAACTGGTTTCATCCCTGACTGGCAAAACTGGCGGGACTGGCCGTGGCCGGTATTTGGGTCTACAGGCATAGCTCAATCACCGGCCAGACCCCAGTTGTCCACTCCAACGACAGCGACAGTTCTCTGCGTCTCGACTGGTTACGATGACGCATTTACACCATCATTTAGAGATGAGAGCTCTCAGCGAGTATAGAAGACAAGCCACGCGTCTGGGGAGGATACACATTAGGCAGGGCAGTATAAGCTAGATAGACAACACAATAAACCATCGATTTACTGTGAAATATCTGACCTACTTACCCTTCATGGACATCGACTACGTATACGCACCTATGTCATGCGCAAGATAGCGTGGGATGAGATCTACAGAGTATTAGTGAGGTGGGGTTGGTGGGCTAGAGAGTTGATAGGCTGGTGTTTTCATGGTTTATGGACTAGGCAGGGGACTCGAGGATTCGCCGGTGTGTAAGCAGACTGCAGAGCAGTGATTCCTAAGCATTCGCTCTCATCAGGTGATTAATTTTTTACTATGTTCTCGTATGGTATGTGAAGCTCGCTTCTATGAATGACGACTACCTACTACGTATATCGAAGATGAGTCGAATTGGTCTGCACCAACAGGTAAGACATACATTAGCAGGTAACCTACAAGCAGGGTTTGTAAGACGGTTATAAATTTGGTGACCACCGCCTGTCGGATGTCGGCGCCAAGCTGGAAGACGATGTCAGGAACTTTTGAACCTCTTTGTGGCCCGCAATGAACCAGCTAAACTGCGTCACTTCTGTAGCAGACATGAAGTAATAACCCCTATTCCATAAGTCATACTCCGATCCGTCTCGGCCCCCAAACTGCTACGGAGTTAAGAAGAAAAACCAGCCTTGCCAGCCTCGCATTCTGAGGCCACCCACCCACATGTTCATACAAAAGCGGTCCTACCTAAAGTTCGACCTGCATGTACGGATGCACGAGAGAGCAGCTTTCTCGGCCGCTGATAGGTCCGGGAGAGCTCCCACCCCAGATGAATTGTAACGAGTGAGAAGAGCGTGCCTGGGGAGGGTTTTTTGGTGTCCGTGCCTGCGTGAGCACTACCCACACTGCCGAGCCAGTCACCTAACCCGTACCGCCGTCGAACTAGGGCACAGGTCCCGCGCTGCGCTGGACCCAAGGAACAGGAACCGCAACCTGCTGACAACCGACTCCAAATTCGTTTGGCCGAAGGCAGCTAAGTTGGTGGTTTACGGTGACCCCCATGACGGGAATCGATCGGGAGGGAAGGGTGGGTGGCCCTATAACTGGGCTAGGTAATATCTCGTACCTCATACCTCATACCTTACCTGACACTTTTGCTACTCTCAGGTATATCCGTAATCATACCTATCAGAAATAGGGCATTTCAGGTTACCGGTATGCCTTCAGAATCCCAGGCCCCGCTATCCAGTTTTGATGGGGTTAGGCACAATACAGGGAGAAGCGAGAAAAAAATGGTAATGCCGAAAGTAATCGGCAACTGGGCGCTATAATTGGCTAATCAAAAATAGATCTACATCAGCCCTTGTAGAAAAAAAGAATTAATTCCAATTTCGACCTCTTTTTCCGCTTCGGTCAGCTTCGGCTTGGCTGGTAGTTAACGTGCTTACCTACCTAGGTATGTACCTGGCATAAATCTACTATTTGTAGCTCTAGCCTTACTTAGTAACCTAAGATATGGTAGGGTGTAAGATGTAAGGTATATGGAGAGAGGTGTGTAAGTCACCTCTTCCTATCTATCGATCCAAATGACCTCATCTACGTAGGTACGTTAACCCTAGCAGTAAACCTAGGCACACGCATACCTATCATCTATCACGGGGACCTACATAAGAATCTGCGGGTGCTGCGTCTCACCCTCCCTCTCACCAGCCTTACCATGTATGCAAGTGCAAGTGTCATGTACCATGTAGGAATGAGGCACGGCTGCTGCAAGAGGCCTCTGGCCAGTCTGAACGCTGTGCCGTACACCATTATACTAGTCGCGCCACCAATCAGCTGGCAACCCGTCCATGGTACCTAGTGCGACTACTTACCCGCAACGGTAAGCGGTTTTTTTCTTATTTTTTCCAGCCCTACCTGTCTCACTCGAGATTTCGTTGTCTCCGGTTCTACGATGGCTTTGGGGTCCGCAATAACGCTGAGACGCTCTTGACGCGGTAAGCGCGAACGTTTGGGGAAGCACGGTATAGTATATACAGCCCTCGTGTAACTAATCGCGCCAACTTGGCTAATCAGACAAGGAGAGAGAGGCGATGTTTTCTTTCTCTCTCTTTCTTTCTCTACCCCTCCCTTGAAGTAGTGTCGATATGTGATATGTGCATCAGGTATAGACATATCTTTCTAACATCAGCTGATTGGAGACAAATTTGGAATCGCGTAATGAGCTTACTACGATGCCCCTTACCTTACCTTCAGTTCAGACACAGCCCGAGAGGGTTCCCGCAAAATTATCATCGCCTCGGCTCCGATCATGATACAAGTCCAAAACCATTGTTGCTAGCTCACCTAGGTCGCTGAGATACAATATGTCTTTCCCGTCTTGATGCAAGGAGTCTCCCGGGCTGGATGTGGATACTTTAGAGGCTGAACGACCCTGCAAGGGGCGGAGCTCTTGTAAACACGTTTGCCAGTGGAGAGGATCTTCCCGGTAAATAGTCTATAGCGCCTTGTAACGATAGGAGATAGGAGGTAGGCAGAACCGACGGTGTTTGAATCGTCGACCATCAAACACCGTCGACCATCAAACACCGTCGACCAGCATTCGACCCAACCTACCTAAGGTATTCATGATGTCGTACAGTCTACCCCCTGAAATAATGTTAGTACGGAGTCTGTGCAACTACTTCCCGCATACCCTGGCAGCTACCGTCGAGAAAAGATTGCGTATGCTCTAAATAGTGACACCATACTTAATATACAAAACAATCATAACCAGCAACCCTAAAAATTAAGTAAAAATCAGTAAATTATTATTTAAAGGCAGTAATTTTTATTACATTTTTTTGCATGATTATAGCGCTTGGGATATTATAGTTATATGTAAATAAAAATATAAAATATTATTATTTAATATATAATTTTTAACCATATAATTTATCTAGTAAAATTACATTTCGAAAAAAGTAGAAAAATTATTAATAAGTTAAATAGCTTACGGCGAATAGAATGATATAAATTTTATATATATAATTGATATTAATATTAATATTAATTTGATTTGTTTAAAGGGCTATGTTAGTAATATTTGGTGGGATGCGTAATCTTTTTTCGATGGTAATTGCCTAGGCAATAGTATATATTTTTTTTAAAAACGTAATATCTTTTTATTAGCAATGAATTTCATAATGATTTTTCGACACTTAAATAATTTTTACTTATATAATTTAAGTATTTAAATAGATTTCTAATTTTGATATATATAAAGCTTTGAAAAGGCATAGTATCTTGTTTCGAAACCTTATAATCCCAGTGTCGATCAGTACTCGCACGGACTGCGTACTAACATTATTTCAGGGGGTGAACTGTATGTCGTCGTCACCGTAGCCCTTGCGTACCTTGGTATGCCTTGCTGTGTTTCCCGGGATTCGGCCTGCATGCCGGATGGACCTCGCGTATGAGTTGGCGCACATAGAGCAAGACACACGACACGACGTATCGAGGGAGGGAAATTAATCCGCGGCCGCGGAGCAATTGAGTTGGTGGGGTGGGATGGTGGGATCGAAAATTCTACTGCTACTGGGTATAGAATAGATTAAGCTTTGATACTCTTTGCTCAAGCTATGCTCGCGTTTATTTGCTCGCGCTCGCGTCTATCTGCTCGTGGGTACCCGGCACTCAGACCCTAGACCCTGACCAAGATCGTGAAAAGGTACAAAAAAGTACGGGGTACTGCGCCTCGCCGCGGCGGTCTGGACAACCTGATTTGGACTCAACGAGGATGCGATTCCTTGCGAACCAAGCAGTACCGGGGGTAAGAAAGAGATAGAGAGAGAGAGAGACATGGGTATATCATCTCCAAGCCCCGTGGCGGCGGTTCGCTACACGGCTCCTTCGGTATCACAGCGCCTCCTTCTGCCCTGCTATGTGCCAGTGCGGCGGAGAAAAGGGCGCTCCCGTCTAAGATTCGTCATCGCCTTGCGCTATCCGGAACCAGTGTCGGTTAAGATGGGTTCGGGTTGGCGTGCTAACGGCGATTGTGCCGCCAGGTCGGAGCCAGGGGGAAGAAGTCGCTCGGCTAGCGAGTTGGTGAAGTTATGAGGTTAAGTCAGCCTGGCTAATATGGGCTTGTTTCAAAACCGCTGCGGTTGGAGAGATCACGAGTTTCCGTTTTCCGCCCCCGCAGATGAATCCCATCACATATTTCCGTCTGGGGTTATGGTAGGGTAGCAGTCGAGGCACCGTATATAGATCTAGCTGGGGCGTTCTATCAGTGTTGCCTTCCCCTAGCTCTCGATGTCTCACGACGTGCCTACCAGGTACATAAGGTTAGGTACCTAAGCTATTATGGTAGATAGCGAAATGTGTGCTGTTAGGCCCCCTAGGGATTGAAGCATGCGCATTCCAACAGTTCTTGCTTCAACACGAAAGGTATTTATAGACGATACGATATTCTGGTGCGTTGAAAAGAGTAGGTTATTGTCTAGGCAGCTTTGTAAGCTCTCCTTGCGTCAAACCCGCTATATCCACTCGTATCGATACACTCTTACGTATAGTATTGCTAAACTGGGTTATAGATCTATTTATCTCAAATAATGAGCGGTGACACATGGAAGCATGAATAGTTATTATAGATAGTCTGAGTTATTTAGCAGAGCGGTGCACTAGCCGTGAAATCGTGCGCTAAAAGACCTCTTACTTGCACTTACCTTATACATGTACAGAGGATTAAGGGGGTGACATGTTATTAAAAGGGGGTTACATGATCTACCTACCTGGTAGGTAACACAGCATTACCCCGCTATCCCTCCCAAGCTGTGTAACCCAGAACCCCGCCTTACAAACGCGCCTTCGGAGTATCTTGTAACTCGATAACGCGTCGTTTGAGCTTCTGTCGCTGTCGCGCTTTCTTTAGCTCCACGGCAACCACGACCACCACACTCTGAATTATTTCTTGCTCTCGAGTAATCCTGCGTTTTTTTCGCGTAGATTTCTTGACGTACCCATGTGCTCAATCACACACGACCTTTTCCGAAGTGAGTTGATTCATTTGTGAATATGCACAAGTCCTTTCGCTGTCTCCCATCCGTTTCAAGTCAAAAGCATACAAATGCCTAATGGACGCAGAAGACCGCACCCCGAGAGGTATACCAGAAGACGGCTACTGAAACCCGCCCTTCGCGAGCCACGGCCTTACCCGCGTCATCGTCGTCGCCGCTACTTGGAAGGCGTCCGCATACCTGGGAGTGTTCGTCCTTGTGTCATCATCCATGCCCCGTACCCTTACTGTCGTGGTGTTATGCTCTTCATTGGCATCACGTTGGAATCATGGCGCCCATTTCGTCTCGAGGGAACAGTCATTCGAGCACCCTCCGACGTCGAGCTCTGGGACACTATGATAAGGGCGAATTTGATGATGCTGAGACGTTGTTCTTGAAAGTGAGTCACGTATTGACCCTGGCCCTTTGTAAGCTCATACTGACAGTTAACATCTTTGCTAGGTCATAGATATGTGCAAATGCCGTGCTGGTCAGAGGCAGCCTTGTGTTTTAGCCGAGATCATTACTGCCATTGCGAAGAATGATTTGAAGACCGCTCTAGCTAAGATGACAGCTTCTTCCATCCGGTGTGATAATCCCTTGCACGTCGATTCTTTTGACTCTCTTATCGCCACATATGAGAAACAGGGTCGGATTGATGATGCTTTTCAAGCTGCTGCCAAGTTTGTCAATCTTTGCCCAAGAGAACCCAAGGTTTGATCAAACCCTTTCCCTCTACATACATATGTTACATCACTAATCCCTATCTTAGGCCTTTCTACGGCTAGGAAAGCTACTCCGCTTGAAGCACGACCCGAACATGGCCTACCTTACATACAAGCAAGGCATCGAACTTGTTAAGAGAAAGAACCCAGGTCATGCAGGTCTTAAGGGAAGTAAAATGCATTATAGACAACTAGTTGTTTGCTAACCGCTATATACAGACCTTATGTGAACATAGAGATAAGGTCAAAGCCCTTGCCAAGTTTGACCCGTTAGCCCTTCTTCCCATCGAGCTCGTTCGTATCATCTTCAAACATGTCGACTTCAGAACACAATGGTTTGTAGTTTCAGCTTCTCAACTTGTCCAATCTGTCCTATATACTGATATTACACAATAGCCGCTCATTGAGAGTCTCCAAGGCCTGGAAGGCTCTCTTGACATCACCAGACTGTAGAGACATCTGGCAGACCCAAGTGTACGATTTGCGCAACGCAAGCCACCCGGGCCTGTCAAGACTACGGAAGGCCTTTCAAACGTACTCCAAGTATGCAAACGAAGCTACCACCGATTTGACCATCAACGGCTGCTCTTTTTTCTTCCAGATACTGAAACTTCCTCAGCTTCTTTCGTACTCGAAGACGTTGAAGGTGCTCCAGCTTAGACAACCACAACCTCTCCATTCGCATCATCTGGACCTAGCGCAAAACTTTGCAGCACCTCAGCTCACAAGTCTATATTTGGGCGAGGGAGTAGAGTGCGGGCCTGAACTTTTACTAACAATACTCCAGGCATCTGCCGATTCGCTCGAGGAACTCTCCCTCCTCGAGGTTTCAGGGATATGGTGGTATCGGGATTGGCCGAGAATGGAAAAGTTGAAGGTCGCCCGAATATCCCGGATGAGAGAGGAGAGACGGCCACTAAACATGGTATATTGACTTCATTTGCGCCAACGAGTTACGATTTTTTAACTGTGTTATAGGGAATTTTTATGACCCTGACTCCCAACTTGGAAGAAGCCTGGCTGGACTGTGTCAAATATTCTCCCGAGCAGCTTGTACTCCAATGGTCAAAGTTACGAAACCTGTTCCTTGGGGAGCAAGCCGTCGCTGTGGGCTCACTATTAGAAGAGGGACCCTTCTTGAACGAAAACCTACGTGAACTTCACTTAGAGGGTCGCAGTCTCACACGTCACTTACGTATGACTTCCCCGAGAATAACTGAAACCCCCTTCCGTATGAGCTCTACTGATTCTTCTTCTACCACAGACATTCCCCATCTCGAAAAGCTCGAGAAACTGTCGCTACTCTTCCATGACGAGTTGAGTGAGCGGGAATACGAGAGGATTGTCAGACCTAGCATGGAGTCCGGCACGCTACGAGAATTGGATATCCGACCCCTGCCCTCCAAGATTTTCTTTCCGAGCATACTGCGACCAAGACCACTTCCGGATTGGATCAAGAGTGACAGCATCGAATACATGAGCGTATCGGGAGTGAATTCCCCGGGATACAGCAACTTCGAGACGGTCCTGCCCGAAATCATCCGGCGTTTCCCCAACCTACGCAGGGTAGACATCGGCCAAGATGACGTTCCCACCTCGGTGCTGGTCGGGTGGATCAAGGGGGGCGTCAAGGTCATCCACCACAGGGCGGGCAACAGAAGACTCGACCTCGACGAGTGGGCCCGAAAGGAGTACAGAGCTAAGTTCGTCAACGAGCCGCCGCGACACATACCGTCGATGCGCCCGGACCGGAGGCCCGCATACAACACTGTGTTATGCGCCTACCACGGCAACTACTCCTCAACGGTCGCGCCGCGTTGAGAGCCTGGGTCTGCATACCTCCGGGGTATTCTCTCTACTTTCTGTCTGGTTCTCTTGTAAAACCTTCTACGTGCACAGGGCACGACTTCAGATTTTCCTTTCTTTTTTTTCCCCCATTTTCTTTTTCTCAACTTGTTCCACTCACTCACCTGTATATTGTTGTAATGTCTGAACGACGAGACGATTCACGAATGGGAACAAGGTCGCAATAAATCTGCACAGCTCGGCAACGGCGATAACGATACTAGGTAGTTAGACTAGTGATACTTTAATAATATTGTAGTAATGGCGATGCTTTTCATCATGATTGTTTTGCGACAAAGGAAATATAGCAGTGCATGGTAGTAGTATACACAAACATTAAGGTAAAAAAGAGACCAGTCAAGCCAGCACTGCTGCTGCCGCTGCTGCTGCTTCGCTGTCTCGTGTGTCTTCCGTAGCTCATTCAATCCGGTCCAGTTTAACCCGTCCTAATCCTTGGAAACGGGGATTTAAGGAATCTCCTCTTCATGAAAAAAACAAAAAAAAAAAAACCTCCCTTTTCCCTTTCGTCTGCTCATTCAGTCCATCAATTCATCCACCATCTCAAACCACATACACACATCTTTCAACAATTAGAAGCCCCCTCCTCTCTCTCTCTTTTCCAAGAATCCCTCCCTCCCTCTCCCTATTTTTTTTTTCTTTCCCTCGTAATCAAATCGTTACACCAACCGAAACGCCACGCCCCCTCGTAATGCCAATTGAAAAGTCATTGCTGAGACCCAAGTTTTTTTTCTTAAATAACCGTCTTAGAGATAAGTGGGTACTCTGAGTTAAAAGCAAGAAAAAAAAAAAGAAAACAACTCAGTTCGCGCCGTTCCCCTGTATCAAGGTCTCGAGCTCCCAGGGACTCAGCGTGCTCCTCCGGCGCGACGCCACCTTGCTAGTGCGGCGCTCGCCGCGGTCGCGGTCGCGCCGCCTCTTGGCTACGTTCTTGAGGCCGTCGTTGTGCTGCTCCCGGCCAATAGACCGGGCTAGCTCGTCTGCGGTTTCGTATTTGACTTCGGCTTCGTCCTTGACTTCTTGCTGGGACGACGGCGGCGGCGGCGGTAGGTCCTTCTTGACCGGGTCCACCGAAGAGGCGTGCAGATGATCCTCGTCGCGTTTAATATTAGTCTTGGTCTCGACGGCGGCGGCGGCTGCTTTTCGGTGGTCCTCGGGCGGCGAGCAGCCGGAAGACGCGTTGGCGGCGGGGGCTAGTAGCGGTCCGCGGCGGCCGTTGCGCGCAACGGCTCGGAGCTTGGCTCTGACGCGCGCGGCGTCGGCTTCGCGCTCCGACGCGGCGAGCTTGGCGGCGATGGTGGCCATGGTTAGGGGGCTCTGCAAGGGTGGGTTGTTGCTGGTGTTAGGGCGGGGGAGACGAGACGAATTTGTTACGGACGCCTGGTTGTTGGTGCGGACTGGCGAGCGCGGGCGTGGTATTGATGGCTGCTGTGATGATGTCGTGCTGGTTGTTTGTTTCAAGGACGACGAAGATGTAGGCCGGGAGTGCGCGGCGGACGTGGGAGCTTGGCCGCGGGACGAGGATGAGGTTGGGTGAGGTGAGGATAGGATACTCGGGGACGAGCCCGGTCGCTTGATATCGCTTGCTAGTGGATCTGGAGACTCTCTTGATGACTGCGGCCTCCTGGATTTGAGGGCCTGTGTTTTGCTTCCGGGTTCCGGTTGGGATTTGGTCTGTGCCTGCTGGCCTAGGCTTGCGGCGGGCTTGGAGAACAGCTTGCGAGAGGGATCAGACTGCGAGGGCCTCTCTCCCGATCTGCCGAATAGGGGGCTATCGTAGGAAGCAGTCGAACTTGGTCGATCCTGTTGGTCTTGCCATTGCGGTGATCGTTTTGACTGGCCACTCTTTTGTTGTTTAGGGGATGAGATAAGCCTGATGACGTGCGGAGGTGGTGTAGGTGCCCTCTCCTCCTCTTCTGCCGCTAGCTCCCGAGTATTCTCCTCCATGATAGTCGTGAAGTCACCAGGTCGCTTACGATACGCATATTCGTCGTGGTCTTGGATGGCAACTCCCCTGTTACCCGACGAGTACGAGTCCTTAAGCGGGCTAATCTTCGGTGGTATCGGAAGGGGAGGTGAGTCCATTGACGTCGAGTACGTGGATTCCTGGAGGACCTGGACATTTGGCTCCTCAGCGTCGAGCTCGTCGATATCAATATCGTCATCCTGGAAGATGCTACTAGAATCAGAGTCCAGGTCATCGTTCTCTTCGACTTCGTAGCCAGGCGCCGGGACTAAGTGCAACGATTCAACAGGGCTTGGAGACCGAGGCCGGTGTGATTCCGGTTCCGGTTCTTCGTGCTCCTGCTCCTGCTCGTATGAGTCCATTGTACGATACTCGTCGATCTCTTCTTGTTCCTCTTCTTCTTCCTGAATGCCAGAAAGTCTCATCGGGATCGGGACGACGTCAAAGGTCTCCTCGACACCCCTGACTCTAACAGGGCTAAGTCTCAGACCCATCTGTAGATCTTCTATATCGATCGACTTGCCGCTCGAGGCTGCTCGCTTCCTCCAGCCGTCAAACATGTGCACGGCATCTTTCCAACGAGACTCCATTGTGTCGAGTCCCGCGCGTAGGTGGTTGATGGTCTCCTCGCGCATCTCGACCTCTTCGATGGGCACGAAGGAGGGATTAGTTAGTATCGTCCTAAGATGCTCCATGATCGCCTCTAACTCGGCCGCGAGCTCGTCTGCGGTCTTCTGAGGTGCTAGTACCACCACATCCCCGCTACCGCCGTCGTGATGGTGGGCGTCCTGTCCTCCATCCACGCTCTCTGCACCCCGCTCCAGCCCGCCCATATCTCGCAGCGCGTCGACCGTGCGCCCGAGAAGGGAGAGCAAGCCTTCGTTTTCCTCGCTTAGGCCTCTAGCCAACTGAGTGAGGAACTCGTTGGTCTCCAATCGCAAGCTGTAGCCCTCATCTTGTGTTGCGCCAGCAGGTAAGCCGCGCTCGTCGCCGCCGACCTCGCCAGTGACACTGATGCACAGCACATCCTTGCCCCTGTTACCGCCCCTGACCCGGCTGGCATCCGTAACGGCCTTCTTCAAGCTGTCGATTTGGCGATCACGCTTGCGGATCTCGTTGGCGCATGCAGCCCGTGCCTGTGTCAGCAGGGTCTTCGTCTTGACCGCCTCGTCCTTCAGGCGCTGGTTGTTCTGCTCGGCGGTCTTAAGCTGGGTGCGCAACGTTCGCTCTGCCGCCTCGGAGATATCCAGCTTGCGCTGGATGTCGGCTAGCTTCTCCGTCTGACGTGCGAATTCGGTTGTCTGGCGCTGCGAGTCGGCTCGTAGAGTGCGGAGGGTTGTGGAAAGTGATTCGCGGTTCTCGGCGTCTCGCTATTTCCACTTCAAATCAGCTCGCCATTTCACCACAATCGACACGCTTAATACTCGAGCCATTGAATCCAAGGAGAATACATACGTCACGTCGTAAAATCAAATCGTTGATCACACTCATAACCTTCCCCATCGTGCCTTGCAACCCGTCATGGCCGCCCTCCGGATTCGCGAAATCGATATTATGGCCATCGCGCAGCAGACCGCGTGAAAGCAGCTGGTTGTTGATATACAGCGATGCTGTGCGAAGGTTGTCTGGGTCAACCATCTTGATCTTCGTCTCGTCGCGGTTCGTATTTCAATCGCGTCCCGTTTAGGTAGTGGCTTGTCCAGCCTTAGCTTTCGTTGTCCGCAATGGTCCAAGTCCGGAAAATAACGCGCGAGAATATTACGAGTGGCCTATCAATGGCTGTTGACACTGTCGGCATCGGATTTATGCGTTGCGCGTTTATTAGATATATATCTTTTGCTGATTAGTCGTCTCCTTTTTCTTCCTCTTGATACTGATGTCGTCTGGTTCTTCGACGTTGGAGATATGGAATTGAATATGCAGCTATTCGCGATCAAGAGTCTCACCAGAAGAGAAGGGATCTCTACGTCGTAATGTTTCCTGTGCCTGTCAGTTTATTAGTATGTTAGTGTCGTATTGGAATGTTTTCTTAGCAATGCATCGTTGCTATGCGGGGTGTCAAAAGTAAACAAAAAGACTCCCCACGCCTAAAGCGCCCCGATGTCACCGACAGGGATCTCCAACTTTGGTGTCAAGTCACAGCTCACCGTCCCGCCCCACAATCCCGCCTTCGCTTCACGTGGAAGCTCCTCATTGCACACCCGTTTTCTTGACCGCATGTGCGTCTACATAGTACATAGTATCTTATTTGCATATCGTCACTTTTTTTTTCTTCTCTTTCTGTCATGACCGCCATCCCACCGAGACCGGCAGTGCCCCTTGCAGCTATGCTGATCAAAGATTGGATCGTGACGTGAGGGCTTATCTTCCCCATGCCACTTCTATGCCTACAATACATACAAGACCCCCGAAGAAGCCGCAGTCGTCGTCAGCCGAGATGCCGAGTATTGTCGTGACAACTCCAGCAGTATGTGCTTGCGTGCTCAAAAGACGAATACCGCCAACCCCATTTTACTGTTCGCTTACCAACATTGCATTGCATCCTCTTGCATGCTCTTGCATCCTCTATATCCGCTACTCCCATAACTCGGCGCTTGCTTGCTTGTTCCAAAGTACCATGTCTCAGCCTCATCTATTCACCTCTCGAGGACTTCACCGTTTCGTCAAGTCGTTGCTTTCGTAGAAAAACACCGTCTGCATGCAATTTGTGCTTCTTTCTGAACACTGATGGGGTTGTTGGGTCGATCAAGAAATATGCGCGTCGTCTGAATTCTGTAGACCACCACGGATACGGCGGTGTGCATCTGCCTTTTCTGCTTCAGTGACGTCTTTCTCGTCTTTCCGCATATCAGGCGCGAACTGCGCCATCTGTGGCGAGTGGCCAACAGACATGCCTGCTCGAATCTGTGTAGTGTGTCAGTTTCCTACTGTCAAGCGTTCTATGGAACGAGGGGTGTCATCATACCAGCGTCTCCAGGGCACTGTTTGAATTGTCGACTAGGTCGTCATCAAACATCATCTTGCCAGGTTCAAATAGCGTCACGATAGTGCTGCCACCGAATTTGAAATACCCGAGCTCCTCGGCTCGCTTTACTTCGTCTCCCTCATTTCGAGTGATTACCGTGCTGCCAACCATCATGGCGCCCACGCAAACCACCATTACACGGCCATAGAGCTCCGTGTCGATAGGACACAAGACGCGGATATTCTCACCATACACATCTAGCGCCGAACGGATTGCCATCGGATTGACCGTGTAGTACTCGCCCGCAATGAGCTTGGGCTTTCGAAGAATGCCGTCCACCGGGATGTGGAAACGATGGTAATCCTGCGGAGCTAGACGGAAGATGCCAAGTGCGCCACCTTCATAGCGCTTTGCATCTTCGGGGTATGCGTCGCCAAGAAGTCGTTTGATAGAGAAATCCCTGCCCTTGATCCAGATGTTTGTTGCCGTGTCGATCGTGTTGAAAACCACGGACCGGCAGTCTGCAGGTGACACGATAACATGGGGGTTGTCTGGAGCGGAGCAAGGGCGAGCTTCAGGCTTGAGAGCCCTGTAGAAGAATTCATTGAAGTTCTTGAATTCCTCAACGGGGCGTAGGACCTCGGACATGTCTAGCTGGTGGAACTCGATAAATGGCAAGATCTGAGACTTCGAGGCGGGGTCGTCATATTTCTTGCCCTGCTTGATGCTAAGGCTCTTGAGAAGTTTTCGGACTGTAGATGTGTTAGAGTCAGGTTTTACACATATCCATAGTTTCACTCACTTTTCTTGTTCTCCATATCTTTCGATTTAAGACCCTTGTATAACAATCGAATTCCGAGTCGGACGTAAACACTCATCTTTTCCTCGTTAATCTGTCCAGTTATACGATCCTGCACGAGGATATTGGCCGAGTTTGCACCAAGCTTGTATCCACCGTAGGAGATTTTGGTAATGACTTTCGAGTACCATTTTCTCTGCGCTTGACTTGCGGTGACGAACCCACCCATCATAAGTGAATTGACTTGTCGCCAGTCCTGGCTGGCACACGTAGCAATGTGTGTGATTATATCGGCATCCTTTCGTTTATTGAGCCTCGGCTGGTGGCAAATCGGACATTCTCGTATCTCGACTACGTGCTCTTCGCCGCGGTCGATATTAAGATCGTCCTTTTCCAATGCATCGCCTTCTTCACCAGGCGTACTGAGTTCCGGAACAACGATGGTCGATACTCCAGATTGAGTCCCCTGGACACTGGAGTCCTCGGCGCTAAGGGTAAAAGAACCTTCTTCCGAAGGCGTGCCACGACTGCTCTGACTTGTCGGGTTCAACATGTTCTTCACCTTCTCCGTATCAGGAAGCATGTTCTTTAGCCTTTCGGTCACCGCAGTCGGCTTGGACTTGGCGTCTAGCTGATCCTCTAGGCAGATGACGGCTTCGTCCATGGTAAGCTCTTGCTCGCCGTTTGCCGCCTTATGTGGGAATCGCTGGAAGAAGCTGTCGATGGTCGACTCGCGCAGAGTAGAGCCAAGGGTATCGAGCATAGTGGTCAGCTCAACCTTACTGATCTCGCCACTCTCGTCCGTATCATATTGGCGCAACATCGCTCGCCAGAACTGTTGCCTCAGAGCGGGATAAGGCATGTACTTGGCACGTATTGTCATCATCGGGTTGTGTTTGGCCTCCCATTTCTCCAAATTTTTCATCTTCAACGGAATTGTGAAGACAGTAAAATCAGGATCGTCAAATTCGTTACCTTCGCCATTACCGCTCCCGTTTCCGTTCCCATTTCCGCTGTTAAGATTTGGAACTTGGTCTGGTGTAAGAAGAGCAGGGTTGGGGGCTGACGTAGGAGCAGCCTTTAGGTCCTCAGGCTGTATTGTCGAAGTACTACTAGGATTCTTGGACAATGTTGGTCGCCCCTTGTTTAAACTCTGTGCGGAAGATGACCTGGACATACCAAGTCTTGCGAGCCGTGATTTTTGTACAGGCACATATTCGGCAGGCTCCTTCAGTTCGTATAGTCCAGTCTCGGGATTAGCTTTGGGGCTCTTCTCAATGAATTCCTGCAGAGGAAACGTGGTCGAGGCAATAAAATCGTTGCCAGAATACTTATCACGGTCGATGACCGTAAAACCGAAAGAGTATGCCTGCTCATGGCTCAGAACGTGGAAGAGCATCTTCTCGTTGAACACGGGATTTAGATTATGTCGGACAACTCGCGTGCGGTAAGTCTTTTTGCCCAATGATGCCACAACGAAGGGGTCCATATCAAAGCTCGTCTTGGTGAAGTTCGATTCAGGAGGGAGATCTGTAATGTTGCAGATTTCAAGGAATACCAGACCGACCACATCACTGCCACCGTTCACGAATTCATAGGGGTTTTGCCTCCTCTTACGTTTCAGACCTTTGATCCTGAGCTTTCTCTTCCTCTTCTCAATAGCCTCGGGCTTGGTCGGATCTTCGTCTTCGGGGGTTTCGTCTTCGTCGAGAATTTCGTCGTCGTCGTCATCATCATCCTGAGATCCGTCCGTAGCGCTTCGGTTCAACTGAGAAGATAAAGTCGGCCCAGACTTAGGTACCGCAGTCGGACCAAGCGTGGGTGTCATGTTGGGCGTGACATTCCGAGATGTAGACTCAGGTACGGATGCAGCCAAAGATCGCAGCTTTTCTAATATCTCGGGGTCGGTCGCCTCCTTATTTGTCGAGTCGAACAAGGTACATTGTAGCAGGACCTCGCCCGAGACAACGCTGGACTTCTTGCCACGTCTCTTACTCTTCAGAGGATACCACTTGGCATCTTGTTCGGTTTTTTCGTTGGAAAAGATCTCTTCAAGAGCTAAATCGAACTCGCCAAGGTAGTCTTTACTAAATCGGTCCTTGTCCCAGCAGATACAATCGAGGAGTAGGTTGTCGACACCAGTGATAGGTATGGTACAGACCACATTCCATTCTGGGTTCAGCGACTTCGGGACGTGGTGGGTAACGAATTTGGTTTCACCGCAGGTCAATTGGATGTACTGGAGATGGTAAGTGTTGGACAAATCCGTTTGGGCACGAGAGACTGGTGTTTACGTACGGGATCAGAGGTGCCTCCACGATCTTTTGCAGCTAGATCTCTGGCCTGGATCAATTGAGTTAGAATACGTTACCAAGAACAGTAACCGCTTTGACACAGGGAATTGATTGGCCTTACTCGAAGCACAACAATCTTCAACACCAAACCCGTGTCCCTCCGCCCCTCCGAGAGACTCGCATCGACCTTGGACTGCATAGGACTACTGCTTCGACTATTGTTGGTAGAATTGGTGACCGAGCCGGAGGTGTAGGTTTTCAATCGCTGGGGTATGATGCGAACCATGGTGGAGGGATTCGGGAGGAAGTCGAGCTAAGTATGGCGATTGGCACAAATAGACAGTCCGCTTCCAAGCTTCCAAGGAAGAGGAAGGCGGCAAAGGTTGGTGACGTTGTGCTGGATCCCCGTCTTGGAAGTTCTTGGTATAATCCCCCCTCCTTCGGCCCCTGAGGCTCGAGATGGGCTGGATGGGCTGGATGGGCTGGATGGTTGACTGGACTTTAGCGCTAGAGGTTATATGATGTCAAGGGGGGTTAATGAATCTGAATAAGCTACAGTAGCAGTAGCATGTACCTAGTAGGCATACAAGGGCCAAAACTCGACGGTATAGCGAATCAAGTAATCACTTTTTTATGAGTTTTAGAAAATACTTGATTTGTTGTAAAAGATGTTTCTCGGGAGTCGGCTGCATGAACATGTGACATATCTAGCATAGCTACGATACGAAAAAGGAAAGGAGAAAGGAATAGAGGAAGCTGTCATGGACTCCAGACACTTTTGAAGCTCAATGCCAAGTTTCGCTGTTGGACTGGAGGGGCAGCTTCAGTGGGCTTTTAGTGAGTTGTGGGTCGGGGTAGTCGGCAAGTCGGCAAGTCGGACTGATGGTACGTGCTGGGCTTTGTGTTCGGTACCTTAGCTTGATGTAGAACTTACCTTAGATTCGTCGCTATACACCAGTATTTCGTTGACCGCGAGGGCACGAATAAACTTGAATAAGTACCTACACAGCTCGTACCAATATACTTCTGCTGATTTAGTCCTCTGTCCTTACACCCGCCTCCACTGTCACGGAACTGCCTGTAAGACTGGGATGTGCTGTGTAATTTCCCCTGAGGTATATAGAATCGGGTGGAATAAAAATAGCCATTTATACCTACCTAGGTAGGTAATAAACAAACGCTGGAAACATCTTTATGCTATATATATAGACGTTCGACAGAAACAGTAATGTAAGTTGTTTATCGGAGGCAATCTCAAATTAAAGGCAAGCTACCAGACAACATACTATGTTCGTTTAGCTGCAGGTTAGGCATTGATCGATCTCTCGTTCCAGCTGATCCCAACGAGCAAAATAACAAACTACAGGCAAACAGGGTGTGGCAGACTTCGTCATCGACGAGGAACACATGATTAGTAGGGTATCAGGAAACCCGAAACCTCGGCCACCTGGACAAACTACCAGCAAGAGTAACGCAACTAAAGTAAATATTACGTAGTAAAACTAGAAGCACTCGAGAGATATTGCCCAAGTCGTCACTCGTAAACTGTACAGTATAGTACATAAAATGCAAATACTCGTGTCATTACATCAAATAGTAGCTGACCAGTCCCAATTCTCAGGGGTGGACAAGAAAAATCGAGTAACACAGGGCATTTCTCAATGCTAGTGGCGGCTAACCCTACTATTCCTACGCTTCCCATTGGTTCGATCTTACGATTTAGGCAATGCACCTTCTGTGTCCTGTGCGTCCTAGCGTACACTGCCTGGTACTATTAGAGCGAATAGGAAAATCAGCGATTTCAACTCAATCCAAAGATAGACATGAAAAAAACAATTGTTCAGGATTTCTATCATTTAAATATAATAGTGCTTTATATAACTATTCCCATCTTTATCTTGTATGGTCTAGATGTATCCTATAATCTTCCCGTCTTGATAATATTATGATATGCCAACCAGCCAGACGCCGTGTTCATCCTCGTGCTATCGCAATTCGCTATCGTGTAACCCCATTTCGCCATACAATGCCAGATGATTATTAAAAAAGACAGGGAAAAATGCCAGAACGCCGGATATGCATCATATAGTTGTATGTGTAAATGGGGGAAAAGACCATTTATGCCTGAACCGCGGCGACGGGTACCTCCGGGACAGTCATCAATGCCGGCTCGGCGATCTCGACGGACGGCGTCTTGAGCTCGGTGAAAGCCTCCGGCCACAGGAACATCTTCTCTTCCTTGCTGGGCGACATGACGACGTATCTGGGAACGGCGTTCTTGCTCGACACGCGTCTCCACATGTTGGCGCGGGGGTTGAAGCGTGCCGGTACGCCCTTGCCGCCCGTCTTCTTGTCGTCCTCCTCCTTGATCTTCTCGATCTCACGTCGGATGTCGGCGAACGTGTCGAAGGGAATGTACGGGATCTTGTGCTCGACGCAATACTCCTCGAGACGCAGGCCCCGTCGAGCAAAGAGTACGTCGGCTTCGCGGGCTGCCGGCAAGTCCGATACACCGTCTCCGATGAAGACGATCAGCGGGATAGAGCCGTCCTCGCACGTCAGCTCGGCCTCCTTGCGGGCCTCCTGGACGGAGAGGGCCTTGTCGTGACCGAGCTCGGTGTCGTGTCGCCAGACAGGCTTCCACTCCGATCCGTCGGCAGAGATTTGAGCTTCGTTGGCGACAATTTCAATGTGGGATGATTCTTCCTCGCCCAAGAATGTGTCGAGAACCCTTCGTAGGATGGGCTTGAGACCTGCCGAGATAACGTTGAACGGGATGTTGTTGGCGATGCAGTACTTGTGGAAGTTCTGGAAGTCGGGGTCGATCTCGAGTGTCTTCTCCATAACTTCGAATCCGTCTTCGAAGGGTACGTTGAGAGAACCCCACATCTCTTCCGACACTTCTCTGAAAGAGCGTTCGCCGGTCTTAATTTGTTCATCTAGAATCTCTCTTCGCTTCGAGCCGCAGCCGTGGTTGTCGAAAAGGACATGGCCGGTATCTTGCATGAAAATCGTGCCATCAAAGTCTGATATAATGTCAGCGGAGGGTCTACCTAGCACTTAGGTGAGTTGTATGCGCATACCTGAAAAGCAGATAATCTTTCTCTTATTCTGAGACTGGGCGTTGGCATCACCAAGGATCTTAACCTCGGGAACCGCAGGCGGCGTGACAGCAATAGGCATGTTGGATAGGAGTGAGTTTGGATTAAATCCGTTTAGAGTGAGATATATCTAAGAATAGACGACTCTTAGGTCTATTAAGAAAAGTGAGAACCTTATAGTTTGGGTTGTCTGGTTGATTATAATAATGAAGGGAAGGAAATGGGACGGGACGGAAACAAAGACTTTTATAATCAGAGACGCCATCGTGGAGAAACTAGAATAGGCACTTAGCCGCATAGTTCCTGATAATACAAAGGAGGACCCCTTCGCGATGACGAGACCATACAGGAGGCATAGTCCAAAGAAGCCATCGTCATACTAGAGGCACGGCTTGGGTCCTTGCGTGTGATTCGGACAGGGGTTTCATGCAAGCGCTGTTGGAGTGCAGGTCCAGTTCGGCATAAACGAGGCCTTGGTCCAATCTGGATGCAGACTGATAATAGTCTTCACAGTCTAGAATGACCCTATCCCACCTATTTTGGCGCCACCCGGTCCACTCGGACAATTTTGTTTTTCTAGCCAAGTCATAGACCAACAAGACCAGGGGCTGTGCTGATATGGCTGTATGGCTGGCTGGGAGACAACTCCTAGGCAAGCAGCCCGAGTGCGGACCACCCACTTTTGGTATGTCGGCCCTGTGTAGGCTACGAGTCGAGAGCCCCAATCTTCACTGTTCCGGACCGATCGTTAAAACGTTGATCCCGTAGTCTAGATTTCTTCGAGAGACGGGTGGCAAAGCTCGCCGAGCCGTACAGGATCTCCAATTAACATTGAGATGTTCCTCATCGGAAACGTTTCATGTGAGTGCTATCGGCTTATGGCCAATAGAGCGGCTGACTAGTTTCTGTGAGATATTTTTTTCTCAACGAGTTATAGCAGGCTCTAGCGCTAGTGTGACTACACTGGCGCACCTACAAAACTAGGTCGCAGCCCCTTAGGGTGACTTCAATTCCGACAAGTCACGATGTTGGATTGCGGTTTGGCCGCAGGGAGAGCATGTGTCAGACTCGGTAGGTTATGGGAGCGCGGTTGAAGGAGGGCCGAGTGATGAGATGATGTCATAAGCCTCTTCTGCTTGAATCCCACGATACTCACAGGTTATGCCGGGCATTCTGACTGGACAATGGGAGATAATAAGAGACTAGCGCTGCAGAGATAACAGAAGCTCGTGGAAACCACTGATCCCGGAAAGGGGTTAGTTTGAGGCATGATGAGATCGTCGGAGGCTCTTAGGCTAACGTAACGTAGGTCTTGATAATGTAACCCTTTGAGCGGTGAATGGAAAATAGAAAAGAAAAAAAATGGGAGGGGCTACAGCACGAATCGCCATCATCGGGAAACTGAGGGGCATCGTGTCCTAACCCCTCTGTCCCTCCCTGCCCCTCTGTCCCTGCCCCTCTGTCCCTGCCCCTCTGCCCCTCCTCATACGGTACCCCCCTCTCGTAACCCTCAGGAACATGCCGCTAGGCACATGATCATCTGCTAGGGTTGCTCTTCCGCGTATGTGAGTGAATTACGATGTTGTCCCTTGCGGCTGTGATCCAATCATCTCTTATTACCAATCCTCCCCATACATCTATAGCATTTTTCGACATTTCATTCCCAAATATTCTACTGTTGGAAAGCGTCATTATGCATTTGAACCCATTCCCAAACTCCTGCGGGGTTCAAGTCCCGAAACACCCATACCAACTTGCCAGTGATGTCAGTTGGTAAGATAGTGCGAATTGTTTCCCATGATCAATTTGGATTTAGGAACCATGCATGGTCCCTATGTTAAGGGATTATCCTCGGAGATGATTTGCGTTTCCTTATGATAGATGTCGGAATTCCTATAATGGAAACATCTGTTCAACGCCTCAGCCTGCAGCGGTCAATATCGCAGACTTCTGCAAATCATGGATCGTGAGTATCGTTGACGTCGCCTTCTATTACTCTGACCCAGCACTAGTGGCACATGACAACCACCATAGCATAATAATGACATCGAAAGCGTTCGTCATATTCATCAATTATCGTAAGGACCCAAAAGTACTTGGTTCCCCTTTTTCTACTCCTCATTTCCTCCTTCTCCTTTTACTCTATATCTACTTGTCAGAGCTTGACTGCGTCTTAATGGCTCCAATAAAATATTGTCTGCCAGTATCGCATTCCTCGAATTTATTCTTTTTTCATGCTGATACCTTCGCACTATACTTTGCGGCAGCCTTGTCGAACAATGCACTCTTCTCTTCGAGATCGACTAGAAAGGGGTGCTTTGGTGCCGCTTTCTTTAGGGAACTGCAAATATGGCATGTTAATTCACAAGTCCTGGATAGTAAAATTGAAGATGATCCCAGTAGCACATACCTCGAAAGCTCAGCAGGGTCTTGGCCAGTGATGACCGTTAGAACGAGGAGATTGGCAACCGCCTCGGCGTAGTCGGGCTGCTTTTGTATAGCCTGCTCGAGGGCACTCTGCGCCTCTTCCACGCGCCCCAGATGAAGTTCGCAGACTGCTTGAGAAACGAGGGTCGCGATAGAGGATGTAGAGGGAGCTTGGGCAAGTTCTTCATATACGTAGAATGCTTGCTGATACTTGTCTCCGCCCTAAGCACAGGTTTTGTTAGTAATGTCGTGAGTGCCCGTCTATCCAGACATACCAGTCGTAGGCCAACCCATGATTCTGCCAAGTTGACCAGCAAGCTGTCTTGTGCCCATCTTCGGGCTGCTGCGACTTCCTTAAGAGCTAGATCGGTTCGGTTTTGCTGGAGATGGATTTGTGTAATCAGGGCGACTGCGTCGACTAAGGGGCAGAAATGCTATCAGTACCTAATGTAGCGCGCAAAGCTATCGGTAGTATTGAAATAAACATACGACTGCCTGAATGTTGCGACAAGAGTGCAAGTGCCTCCTCGGACTTGCCAGCGGCTTGTAGAACAGTGCCCCCTAGAACCTGAACCGTCTGGTTATCGCCTGCCGACGAAGCCAGCTTCTCAACGGTCTTCACCGCCGCATCCTCTTTGCCCAGACTGAACTCTGCCAATGCGCCGACAGCGGCAAGCTCCGGCTCTGATTCTCCTTGAATGTCGGCGACCACATCTTCTGCTTGTCCCAGTGCAATTCGGGCTCGGAGGGCGAGGACTCGGGCAGGTAGTTCGTTTTCGGCGGAAAGGGCAGACGTGTCGAAATCGATTACCTCTTGGTACTGGCCCTGGTGGAAATGGTTGTGAATGTTGATCAGCTCGCCTTCTGCTGAATACGGATCCATCTTGGCTGAAACTTATCGGTTGCGAATGCTTGGTTTTGGTTGACGACAGGTCGTAAATACGGAGGTCTGTTTTCAATATTCCTATGTATTATTTGGAGATGATCTGTACAAGTCAATAGTTGACGCACGTTGCCAGCTGGCGACTTTAGGGGTCTGATCTTATCGGCCAACCAAGTGATAAGGACACGATGGCGTCGTGCACATAAAAAGTCTTACATGATTGAAAACCAACCATTTCTTAGTAGCTAGTGATAACGGTCACTTTCTTCCTCGTACACCTGAGAAGTTCACCTTAGTGCTATATTTTCACTGTGGCCTTCATTGGTCCTTCTTGTTGGAAATGCGTTCCTCCTTGAAAGTTATTTCAGTGTTGCGCTGATCCACTAACGGAAGGCTCAGTGTGCTCGGCATCGCGACAGTTATCATTATGTGTGCCACCTGGATAATTCAAGGCGTTCAGTGGAGAGAAAGCTAGCTTACCAAGGTCGAATTACGTTTCTTCTCCATTGGTCGAATTCAAAGACGAAGAGCATCTTGAAGAGTTTTTGCTTTGGGGTTTGTTGATTGATAGTTCCACTGGACACATGCCAGCTACCTTTTCACCTATTGTATAAACACGGCTCCAACCCGACAGACAAAATCACTACTACTGAGCATCTTATTGTATCTACCTTGTAAGCGGTGCTGATGGATGAAGACGCGAATAGTAAGTCGCCTAGCAATAGCTAAGTGTTTAAGGCTTAGATTATCTAGGCGATGTATGGTGAAAGTACATGTTGTTATTCTGTTACGAATGCGCATAATCCTAGGATAACTCCCCAAGTCCCGGGATGATAGAGTCCCCAAAGAACAAACACCAGAATTTGCTGCTACCTAATGGTTATTGCCAGGCTATATGAGTTTCGAATTCCCTGATAGGACAATTCGGGATTTTCTGGTACATCTATGAGTAGGTGATGATGATCATGCCCAGTATAAAGAGTCAAAGCTGTACGTCAGCCACGTTGGTGACGACATCCGAATGGATAAATCCATGGCCGATGATTTTCAATGAGACGGGGCGGGTTAACCAATTTTGATACGGGTTAAGCCGGGTTAACAGATACTGTGGCATCTCTGCATTTATCAAACCCGACGTAATTCCGCGGAGCTCGGTCTGGCGGCGGACTTAACGCGTAATCCAACGCCGTCCACCTTCTAAATCCTATTTACTCCCTTAATTATATTGAGAGCTACAGACAACGGGTTAAATGAGGTGTTAGATCGAAAACCCAGCATTGTTATGTAATTGAATAGGCCATCGGGTTACTATTCACTATTCACTAGAGTGGCGGGTACATCTTCCCATGCCCAAGGTACAGTAGTCAACTAAATTAAGAGGTTAAGATTATAGAGCTACTTACCTATCTAGCATGCCTAATCGCCAGCAGACCCATGAACGTCAAACAAGCCCGCCCAGGCGTCAGCGGGCATGTGCACCTTGTACCAAAGCTAAGGCGCGCTGCCACTTTGAGACTAACAAGGTTGACGATGGTTGCGACAGGTTATTACATAAGCTCCAATTTGTGAAAGCTAAGTTGGTTTAAGGCTAACCATTAGTCAATATAGGTGTCGGCGGATGAATATTGACTGTACTCCCCAAACAACTAGGAGTCTTAGGAGACCGCGCCAAGTAAAGCTCGCCAGGAGGTGTGTTTGTCATCATCACCCCCGTTTCTACCTATATATGTCTCCTATCGTCAAATTGGCTTTCTATTGCGTACTAAGAGAGTAATATAGCGGACCCATTCCCGAGAAGCAGGGCAATGATCGCATCTCTTCTTTCCGAGCTCCTAATTACGGACATATATTGCTAGGGGCGGGCCCCTTTGGTCTGTCGAATAATGGCAACTCACCTGAAAGTACGACATCATCTCCTACTCGTTCAGTGACCACGGAAAGTCCTTCCGGTAATGGGATTGGCGTAAACACCGGCAGAGAGAACCATCAACCTCCACCAGAGCAAAATCATCTTTACCTGGCTCGTCCACAGCAGACATTGCCCTCACTATCTGTTAATAAACCACCACAGCCAGGATTTGGAATACCTTGGGGACAAGCCGAGCAAGCGGTGTTGGACTTTAGAGTCAACTTCACACCCTTCTTTCCGTTTGTCGCTCTTGATCCCGATGTCACCGCACAAGAACTGTTGTCCAAGAAGCCCCTGCTCTTCAGAGCTATTATGCTAGCCGCAGCCCAGCTCACACTTGCGAAGCAGAAGGAAATTAAGAGAAGCATGCTTGCTTACATAGGACAACACTTGTTGGTGATGGAAGAGCGAGACCTAGGCTTACTCCAGGGTCTCCTAGTCTTCATAGCCTGGTTAGTATACTGTCCATCTACTTGATGTGCCGGCTAATAGTGGTTAGGGGCGAACATGGCTTTTACTTTGACCAGAAGATAACCTATTTGACTTATCTCGCAATGGGATATGCGCACAACATCGCAATCACACGGCCCCCACCAACGATGAAACAAAAAATGACGGTAGTCATCCATCCCAAAGACGCCCACGAAGCTATACAAGCACATAACTTGACAACAGTCCTAGAGGAGTCACACACCCCTGAAGAGCAACGAGCCTTTCTAGGTTGCCAGTACCTTCTCTCAGTGTAAGCAAACGGTGGAACTACTAGAACTATTCTACAAGAAATAAGCTAATATTATCAAGCAATTCATCTCAATTTGGAAGAGGCGGTGTTTTAAAAGAAGGCTATATCGATCGATGTCTCGATTCACTGATGAGGCCTACCGACTTCGGGGCGGATTTTATCCTCGATAAGATGGTCAGATTTCAGCAGATAGTTGAACAGATTTCGGAGAAACTACCCTCTCCTAAGCAGGTGGATAATCCTGGAACATTTACTATTTCTTTGAGCAATGAGATGCAGTCCATTCGCGATCAGCTCAACCAGCTCTTCGCGAACATGGCTCGAGAGCATCGTCAATTTGGTAAGATTTCATTCGCCCTTCGCTAGTTCCTCATAGATCTACTTGTTACCCTTCCTAGGTACCTACCTATGCTAGAGCATCGTTTAACGGTTGAGTTAGTGTTGTTCTGGGCTCTACACAATTACGTCTTGGTCCGGTTATACCTCCCAGCGTCTTATCTATCCCCTCCCTCCGACGCGGTGGCGGCGGAATATCAATTGCAATGCATTCTGTATTGCTTGCAAGCAGCGAGATCGTTCTTCGCAACAATCCTTTCTATTGGACAAGAGGGTTTTCTCTTCCGATCCTTTACATCATATCACGAGATCCTCTTCGTGCTCGTCGCTGCCTCACGACTCTTGCTGGTAGAGATCGACGGCTGGGACCTTGACGAAGCGCGGCGGATATTCGATTTCCCATCGATACTGGAGAGCATTATATCTACCTTCAAGGGCATCATAAATCTGCGGAACAAGAGAGCCACGGAGGCCGCAGCTACATACGGTGTAAGTTTGACGCCGGACAACGTCGGCGATGAGAAGGATGACCGTTGGTTCAAATACGCGATAAAACTTGAATGGATCAAGAATTGGTTCGAGGCCCAGCTTTCGGGGGGATTTGGCATTCCAGGTGACCCAGATGCTGAAAATGGCCCCGTCAACTGGTCGCAAGAGAACCAGACGTTGAGCCCATTCATGTTTGGATTTCTCGGAGATGATAATTGGAATATGGAGTTTTAGGATACCTATTCCGCAGCCCATCTTCAGGATCCAGGTCGTCACAGTTGGGGGTTTATTATTGTGGAAGAGTTGGTGCATCCCCTTCCCCTCATGAACTCGGGATCGATCGCCAACTAATGTGTTACACGAAGCCACGGCTATCAAGTTACGTGAGCGTATGAATAGAGTGATAGATACTGCAAGAGCCGTATAATATAACTGAACGGATTTAAGATTCTACTGAGCTTCCGAGCTGCCAAGTTGAGCTAACAAAGACCCACGACACCCGGTTTAGGCTTGGGAGTAGACGAATCGGCTTCCAGCTCTGCAACCGAAGAGTGGGCGATAGCGGGTCTACTTGCGGTGGCCCGTTAATACAATTCCGCCAAAATCCAAAATTAAATATCAATTAGTCTTAAAAGGAGAAATTATCATATAAATTATATTTATTTATTTTTATAAATATTAATTATATTTAATTAATATATAAATTGAAAAATTTCTATGTAAAATAAAATTAATATTTTTATTAATTTTATAAAATTATTATTTATTATAATAATTTATTATTTAATTTATTTTAAAAATTTAAATTAAAATCGCAAAATGTATTTTTCTAATTATATAGTTTTTTAGCTAATTAGATTTTTAATTTATTTTTTTTTATGAATTTTATTTTTTTAATTTAAATTAAATTAATTAATTTTTAAATTTTATATTATTTTTTATTTATTTAAATAATTATTAAAAATTTAAATAA